>WYDI02034328.1:0-45039 GCA_009867235.2 Psittacus erithacus
AGAAAGAAAGAAAGAAAGAAAGAAAGAAAGAAAGAAAGAAAGAAAGAAAGAAAGAAAGAAAGAAAGAAAAAGAAAAAGAAAGAAAGAAAGAAAGAGGTTTCAAGTATATCACAAAGTCCTTAAGTTCTTGCAGTGGCAGAACTGGCTGAAAGCCTGGGTTCTTCAACAGTGTAGGAGTTACTAACACTATGTGCTGCCAATTAGTCTTTGTATGTGTTGAGTATCCTCCCCCAAACTGACTTACAAAGGACTCACCTCCCCGATATTTCAACTAGAAATCCAGCTTTAGCTCAAGCAGAAGAGAAACTCATGGATTTTCTCCTTGAAAGGCTACAGTTCAGCCAAGATGTAAGCAGTGAGAACCACAAGTGCATCAGTGATACCTCCCACTCACACATTCTTTTGCTGGTAGGATTCACTCCATGCATCAGCAGAAGCTGGTGCAGATGCTCAGTGAATTCGGCCCCTTAAGTCCCTACAAGGACTAGCTCTAAGCATAACTATTTGTTGCACCCAAGCAACGGGATTCATGGTTCACCAGCACTGTTTCTTCTTTCTGATGTCCCAGTCCTCAGACTGATCCACTAGACAGCTCTGTAAACCAAAGAAGACTTGTCAGAACCGCTTTCCATTTACTGATACTTAACTGGAAGTATTTCCCAATATCATTCCATTCCAGTATTCCATGTGAACACTTCTTAGACATAGGTCAAATAGTCAGGCACTTTCAATGCAGAGATTGTATATATCATTAAATATTAGATTAAATTGAAGGCCTTCAGAATATGGGAATTACAGGCTGCCAGAAGGAAAGAAGCGGATAGATCCAAATATTAGAGATCTGAGTAATTTCTTCTGAATCAGTTTGTATTCTCAGACACATCCTTTATTATTAGTAAACAATGTGAGCTGATGCTGGCTTTAATTATTTCTTTTTAAATTCTGTTTTCCTCCTGCTGCTTCCCTTATGCAGTAGTATTTGTCAGCTTTTCAAGTTAAGGTAATAAAGGAGTTATGCGAAGCAAATCACTTCTGTGATTTTGTCACATGTGGGGTGTACTAAACAGTGAAGATACATTGAAGAGTTAAAAAAAAAAAAAAAATAATATCCCAAGCCTGAATCACTATTGTCTTAGCAAAATTTTAAAATTCTCCATTTATCAAGCCAATGGAGATATGATGCTGCTCAAGCTACCTGATTTGGAAATTATTGTTAGGCAAAAGCTGAGGTGAATATGCAGAAGATATTAGTTCTCCATCTGGTTTTACAGTGCACAATTAAGATGGATCTCTGGTTCCAGTGAGCTGAGGTGGAGGACAAGATGTACCTTCAACAGATAGATAATCTAGAAAGTTGCTTCATGCAGTGCCCAGACTTGTTTTGAAGGCACCTTTGCCCATATATGACATGTTGGGTGAGTGTGGGGCTTCTGGCCGTGGGACATCAGCAGAGATTGCACTTATCATGATGCTTGTGATGTTCAACAACTGTTTATGTCTTTTTTTTACAGCCTGGATGACAGCTAGCACTGAAGAAGAGATCTACTGACCAGGTAATAGGTTTTTGGAATGTCATGTGTAAAGAGCCAGATATAATTGCATCTGGCCATTGCACTAGAGGAATTTTTTACAAGCATTTTGCTTACTATAGAATTCTAACTTTTGAAGTGGAGGAACATATTGTTCTCTAATACCAGAGTCCTTACTAGTAGTTGCAGAATTATAACCGCTAAATACCTGTCAGTTTAATGCACACAGTTAATATCTATGGATGCATCCAAGTAATGGAGGTTTGATGAAGTTCCTTGCATGACGTGGTATCCCCTGGATTGGTAGTAGTTTTTATGTTATATCAAGAAAACCAGAGTGGGTCCACGAAAGCTTACCAGTCCCAGAAGACTTCATACAATTTCAGTAGTTTAGCAGTACCCACTAAAATAAAAGTTATTCTGAACCTCAAAAACAGTTTGTTGCCTTGAACTAAAAAAGTGAACAGTAGAATCAGAATCATAGAATGGTTTGGGTTGGAGCTGACCTGAAAGATCATCTGGTTCCAACCCTCCTGCCATGGGCAGGGACACCTTCCACTAAACCAGTTTGCTCAAAGCCCTGTCCAGCCTGACCTTGAACAGTGCCAGGAATGGTGCATTCACAACTTCTCTGAGCAACCTGTTCCAGTATCTCAGCACTCTCGTAGTAAAGACCTTCTTCCTAACAGTGAATGTAATCTACCCTTTTGAAAGTTTTCATTTGTAAAAAGCAAGGAGATTTAGTATTAAGCTTGGCTGTTCTATACTCAGATATTGTAGTTGCTGCATTCCACAAGCTAGTTGTGGTACAGTCATTGAGAAAAACAAACATAGGCTTGACTATCGGTCCTTATCCTTAATAAATAACAGCTTTTTTTGGTGTAATGTTCTCCTGGAAATGTTTCTTTATAGTGGTTTTCCTAGTTCTTTGAGATTACTTGCACATTTAGAAACACTTACATGCATTTCTTGTACAATATTTTGTTTCCTACCTGAAATTTACTTGGGTAACTCACCTTCCTATTGGAGGCTACACTTCAAGCCTGATTTTTTCAGAAAGCCCAGAGCCTTTAGGCTTGGTCACTTGCCATGCATCAGTAGCAATCAATTTTTATGGGTTCTTTGTGCTTTTTACCTTTGGGTTGTTCTTTTTTTCTTTGTTTGTTTTGATTTGCTTGCCATCTCATATTTCTTTATCTTTATATCAACATTGTAAATATAATTAATAGAACTTAGGGTACTGGTCATGATAATAAAACCATCAAAGAAGAGAGAGGGAAAGGAAACAGTTGATCATGGGCTTGAAGTTCGATCCTGTAAAGAAAATGCAGGATTTTTCATGGCCTTTCCTCTGCAATAGAGTTTAGCTCAGCACTAATGCAAGCTTGCAACTGCATGGGTCTCCTTTGCACAGTTTAAGTGTGTTTCTGAGGTGCAAGACACTGAAGCATCAGGCCCTTGGGGAACATTCTACATCTTGGGTAGCTTTAAAAAGCAGCATAGCCACACTTTGAGTCATTGGCATTTCACTGGTGGGATGGAAAAAAGGATGGGAAAGACCTACCCCTCTTTTCTGCTGTGATGCTTTTCATCGGTGCCCTTGGAATGCCAAGGGTGTCAGTGTTAAGGCTGCTCTCATTTACATTTACTATTAAATCCAGGCTACAGAGAGGACAAATGCAGCTTCTGGCCATCTTTGCTCTAACTTCCTTGCCCTTAACACATAATAATGCTTTGCTTCAAAGTGTTTACTCACGGGTGTAAATTCTGTTGAGGAGATAGCACCTGATGGATAGGGCTTTGAGATTAAAAGGTGCTCTTTGGGGCAGAGACTATGTACTTATCCTGTCTTTCATAGCAGCCTTGCACATAAATACCTCTAAATAGAAAATAAACATATTCTATATACAATATGTACCATATACTGTTAGCATACTTACTTTTACACAAGTGCACACCCTGCACACATACATACATATGAGAGGGACAGAAATACAGAGAAAAAAATATAAGATATGAATCTTTAAATATTTTGAACTGATGGGTACGCCATGGACTTTTTCACTTGGTATTTCATTTATTAAACATTGGGTGACACTGTCTTGGAAAGCAATCATTTTGGTTTATATTTCTTTGTTTGCATCACACAGCACACCTGGTAGAAAGGGTATTTAAGTAGTGAAGGACTTGCAGCATTAGTAATTAATAGGTCCCATTATGCTAACTCTCATGCAAGTTTAGGACATCTTAGATGCTAGATAAGAGATGAATAATTTGAAGTAATTTTCCTGTAATCATGCCAATCACTTCAGCAAAGTAGTTATTAAATGAAACAGTATTATGATGAATTATAGGACATCTATTGAATATCTTTTCTTATCATCTACTTATAGTGCCTGATGCTGAAAAGAGGCAAACATGTGAATGATCTTTCCCAGTAAAATATGCACACTTCTCACTGTAAATAATAGTTTGTTTAGCAAACCTTGGTTTTTAATGAGGCCTAGAGACAGATTTGTACTAGTCTTGTACTCTTTGCTGCTCCAGAAGATCACCTAGTTTTACTTTCTTTTTTAAAGGTAGATATTAGCAAGAATGAGTCACCACTGATGACAAGGAATTTTTCTAGTTCAAATTTGCTGAAGTGATTAAATATTATCTATCTAATTAAATGCTCAAAACAGATCATTATTGAAAGGAATAAATTTAGTGGATTTGTTGAGCAGTGTTAGCTGAAATGTAACTGCACATCATTTGACTTTTTAACATTTTATTATATCTAATAAGTCTTTCTGTGCTTAATTAAATCAACTTATTTTTTACAGCTAATTTAACATGATTTCATTTTAGTTACAGCTTTTGCATCAGATACGTAGAAAGCCAACTGTATATCCAAAGTAAGCTTGCGCTACTCAGGTACTCTGCCATACTTTTATCTCTAACTGTTACTGATGCCCAGAGCACTTTTTAGTGTTTTCTTATCTTTTACTGGAGAAAGGTTACTCATTTGTTAATTACACTCTATTTCAAATACTACAGTAAAAAAAAAAAAAAATTATACCATATGGTCATAAAGCATTTAATAATTCTGTCATATGTAGCAAGTTCTGAAAATCAACTTTTTTTCTTGGCATAGGACTTCGTCTGGTGTCAAAAAATGCCAAACAGGAATGTAAGATTAATTCCTAACTCATGTCTGCCCCAGCAATTTAATCTCCATGTGTCTGAGTGAAGGCAGGGGTGGACCTACTAGTGTACATAGAGCTTAAATTTATCCCAGGCTACACCATATCTTTTTGCATGTTCTTCCAAGACTTTTGAATCTGGTTTTCTTGTGCTATTAAAATCAGTCCATTGGCTTCATCCTTTTAGAAGTGAGAGCTTTTGCCTCTTTCCTGAAGAGTAACCCATTGTGGGGGTAGGTTAGGGTGGGAGGTGAGAAATTCAGTCAAGCTGACAGCAATTGCAGTTGGCTTGAATCAATGCCACTCCTCTGACTTCAGTAGGATTATGCCTGGACCACCGTACCATGTGTGAGATCAGAGCAAGACCAAGGACACCTCTATACTGGCTAAAAAAAGGCATTTTATGGATTTTGGTCAGCCTGTTCACTGGCTAGCTGTTCCCACTGAGTTAGGAGTCACTGTCCCTCCAGAATCTAAATGAAGAGAGCAAAGTTCACTGAGTGAGTAGACTGGTGCTTTTGAGAGATCATTGTCTAATCAGAATATCTGTTTTACCCTCTCAAATACCTGAATATTTTTCAGAAAAGCTCAGGAATGCTCTTCAAGCTAGCCCTGGAGCAGAATGAAACTCACAGCGCATAGGACCAGTTTTTAGCTGTGTTATCAGTTTTTAACCTTAATAAAAATGAAACTACCTGCAGTTTTAAGCTCCTGCGTGAAGCACTGCACAGATACATTTTTGCCCACATGCATGTAACACATTATTATTCCTGCAGTGGCTACCAATAGCCATTTCTGCATATAGAGAAAACTGCCTAACACTTTTGGGCTTAAATTCCCCAGAGTAACTGTTCATGATCACAAATTTGGCTAAAGGATTTTTTTCATTACCCTCAAACATTTCCTTTCACCTCCAACCTCTAGGCAGAGCCATCGCTTTCCCTTTAGAGCAGAGAGCATAAAGCCATGGGGCCATCGGGGCTGGCTGTGCCTGACCCCGAGGGCCCTTCTGTCAATCACTGCCTCCCCATCCCTTGCTCTCTTTCACACCAGGCAGCTGTACCCATCGCTGTCAACCAGGTAACAACCAGCAAACAATAGGGGCCTGAATGCCTGGTCTAGACACTCTTTTAGCCACTTATTTGCTGCTCTTGGCAGCTGTTGAAGCATAAATAAGCAGTTTGTAATCAGAAAGCTGACATCATTGCAGCTCAGCTGAGAGGGGGAATTGTTGCCATGCACTGAGCTGGTTTCCCCCCTCTCTCCCCCGCCCCAGCCCCCTCCCTCCTTCATTTTGTGACAACAGATTCTGGGGTGGGGATGCAGATTTCTGCTGGGCTAAGCTGCCTTTTCTTTTTATTTCTACAGTACAATGATGCAGGTCATGGAAAAATGGCATGCATGTGGCAGTGTAGTTTGCAACTACCAAAACTGAAAAGAAGAAAAAAAAAGAAAAACTGGAAAAAACCAGAAAACAAACCAGAGAAAGAACACAGAAGACCTCACCTGCAAATAAATGGTGTCCTGTCTTACGCATTCAGAAAGCTCTTCGAGGTTCATAGATATTTTGAAATAAAGGGTAGTATTTTAATAAATTGACCACAAACTGGGCAGATGGGCAGAGAATGTTCCTTGTCCTGTCTGGTGTTTTCACCCTTTCATTTTCTTTTGCACCCCCTGGAAGGAGAGAGGAGGTAAAAACAGTCTTACCAGAGCTGAGCGAACACTTTCTAGCAAACTCTGGTTTGTGCCAGCGTGCCTCTGTTTCTGCTTTCCAAATGCCCAGCTACACATCTCCCAACACTGCAAACATTTGTTGTTCAAGTACATTTCATACACTTTTAACACTTCTTTTTTTTCTACTGTGTGGCTCAATCGTAAACAAGTTCACTGGGCAAATTTGACACAATATTTGAAACTCAAGCTGGGTTCCTCGGGCGGGATTGGTGGGGAGAGGCACGTGGCAGCACTGCTGTTCCCTGACTGGGGGAAGACGGCAGCATACCCAGCGCAAATATTTGCACATGCAAATTTAGAATTCATTTTCCACAAACACTCGCACGTATGACTTTCAAATTAGCTTTCTGCAAGCATTCATGCTGCTAAGAAACTCTAGTTCAAATATTCATAGAAAGTGAACATAAAAGGGCCACAGGTTTAGATGATTTTTTTTCCTTCTTTCTCTCTTTTTTTAAGAAAACAGCCCCAGAGTGAATATTCATGCCAAAGTCCTTACAGTGTTTGTCCAGTTCTGTTGTTTTCTGGCTGTCCTCCTTTAACATTGAGAACTGATATATGTTCATGTGGTAACAAACAGAAACAGCAAATTGTGCTGCCTAAAATGTATAGTTAAAACATTCACTTTGTAATCGGTGGTGCATTTGTTGCTCTTTATTGATGGGAAAGTAAAGCGCAGTGTGTAACCTTTAAAATATATAAACCATATCTTTCCCCATAAATATATAACCCCCGATCTCTCCTTCACGTTTCATTTAGTCAGTTCTGGTGATGACTGTGGCAATCATGGGAGAGAAGCAAAGGGCTTTTTTGAAGGGATTTTCCAATAGTTGTTTACTTATTTATTTTTCTGTGTGCACTTTATGCATGCAATCAGGAAGGGAGTTGAACTTTCTCACTCTTGTGGAGCAGAGCGCAAGTTCCACTGGTGATGAGTCAAAGTCTGATCTTACTGCTTGTTGGTTGGTTGGTACATGAAGGCAGGGTGAGTGCCACTGTCTGTGGGGTTTGCTAACTACATGAAATACCTTTAGGAAGCTCTGTCTATCTCCAGTTTCAACAAGAAAGAAGGACAGTTCAACAAAAATATTGACATTATATCTCCCAAAGGCTTTCTAGTATTAGTTTGCTTTAAGTAGCTCATGATTTAGAGTACAAAGGCATTTCCAGAATGCGTGTTTAACAAAATGACATAGCAGATAATTGAAATTTATTTGCAATTTTCAAACTACAATAAACACAATTCTCTTTTTCTTTCATTAATAATCGCACGGCTAATGCATAACAATCCCTCTGCAGCTTTTACAAGCAAACTTGAGCTGCTGTGTTGTAATAGCTGGAAAAGTTAATGTAGCTTGAACAAGGTTCCTAATTGTCCCTGTCTCTGTCATATTTGTCTACTTGAATGGTCCTAAATACCACAGCGATTAATTACTACAGAGCAGGTATTACAAGATGTTATCATCCTTCCCCAACTGTCTGGGTGAATGGAGAGAGGCAGTAGATTGTTGCAGTGTTTCATCTTTGCACTTCCTGTAAGGCACTTTAACCAGAAGATTTAATGTGTCAAAGTTAACTGCGTTCTCGCGCAGATATTCACATTCTAATTAAAGATTAAGAACGTAGTACATTACACTGTGATTTGTCATACATGGCTTGTTAAATAGGAAACCTACCGGGATTCCCTAACATTTTATAAACATTATTCAGGGCTTTTAATGTGGGCAAAGGAAAAGATTATTCAGCTGCTCTGCAGAGTAGAAGGCAGGTCATTTCTCCCCCCTCCCCATCTGCCTAAGCTCCCCCTCTCCAAATAAATAAGTAAGAAAACTCAGGTGGTTTTCAAACTGGCATTCTGTTGAGATCACTTTAAACTGTTTATCTTCACACTGAGAGATGTAGATAGATAGATACATACGTACATACATAGATAAAAATATATGTTCTAATTAATTTTTGTCATTTTTCAACTTTTATTGTCAGCTCTGTAATCTAAGGTTGGAAGTCTTTTTTTGAATTAGATTGTGAAGGATAGAAGAAAGATGAAACAGTTTTTCAATATGCAGAATGTGCTTTCAGATGATTCTAGCAATGCTGAGCAGCGTACTACTTCCAGTATTAGTAGCAGAGGACTGGTTCACATTCTTTGATTGCCTGAGGAATAAATTAATGAGGTTACTGGAGACATTGAATATTTGCATATTCACGGATGCTTATTAGGTATAAAGTGAATGCCAGGTGCATTGAATTTTGGGAATACTAGCTTTGTTTTTGGTCTTCTATTTTTAAAGCAATCACATCTTTCTTTTTCCCTAAAGTGGGAAGTTCTGTGAAAAAAAAAAAAAAGCAGCATTTGTAAAAATAATAACACCAAAAAAAATCAAATTAATTCAATACAGACAAAGCTTTGCTATAACATATACATCAGACTAAATATGATACACCATGAGGCTGGGGACTATCTGTATATCTTGTTTGGAATAACAGTTAGGATGACTACAAATATAAAAACAGTTGTTCCAAGACATAAGGAGAACCAATGTTACATTTTGCACTGTGCTCCTTATGGATTTCTAGCTTTAAATAGCAATAGAAGAACTCATTATGAAGTTACCTTCCATAATGCCCAATTCTTAATTTTAAAGCACCAATATTTGAACACATTTTGTTACAGCAAGTCTCAAACTTAGCCTCCCAAGCACAGAAGATAGAATTACAAAATTTGCTCGACTGTTTCTCCAAGGAGTATCTGCACATGGTTGCATTGTTGTCAGTGACTTCCGCCATTGCTGTGTGAAAGCACATTGTGTGAATGATTTGCACGGTATCTCATTATTCCTGGAAGTTTTTGTCTATATTGTATATTTGGGATCATTATCCTCTTTGCATTCTTAAAGATTTTATGCTGTTGGGTTTTTTTTGTTTTTTCCTTCCCATTCTTTGGCTGTCCATATATTATGGAGCCCAGTGTTAGCCCTGCTTGCTTTAGCTGGGAAATATCTGTCAATTGAAACCATGTGTATTTTTTGCTCTGTCTTTTGCTTGTTTTTTACAATGGAAGTATCAAGCGTGTACATGTGTACAGACTGCAGGTTTATATGCTCTGCACATAGATAAATACAAACACATGTGCCCACACAGATGTGCACCTACAAAATTATTGGTATCACCTAGTTCTAAGTAGCTGGTGTAACAGAATCAAGCAGTGATAAGTGTTTTCTTTGGTTAATAATATGTATTTATAAACAGGCTCCCTCCTGCCCCCTTGTTTCATAGAATACTGTGCTCAACTTCCCTTTCCTGGATGTTGCACTGTGTTGATCACTGCCCTGCCTCTGCAAATCCTATTTGAAAATCTCATTTGCAGCATAACTGACAACAAAGGCATTACATGGTGTATGCCTTGCATATTCTGCAGACTATTCCTTGCCTTTGTAAGTTATTTCTAACTTCTAATGAAAATACTGTGCGATCATTTGACAATCTTTTTTATTTATTAATAGTCTGTAAAATTAAGTGTGTCTAATCAAAGAATGGATCCTTTCTTAAAAGTGCAAGGTGGAATGCATTAGATCAGTGGTACAAAAAAGCAGATGTTCTTTACTGCAGTAGGCCTTTCTTTGGGTACTCTAGGAAACAGGGACTTAAACAAAACAATAAACTGAAGAGGATTCTGAGGTGCAAATACTGCCAGCCACTGCAAGGCACAGAAATCCTCTTTAGAGATACATTTTCTCTACATTTGTTTCCAAACTGTAATTCTGCTCTGTGATTAAAAAAAATAAGGAAAATGATTTGATATTTCAGTCTCTCAGGGCAGCTTCTGAATAATTGCATGCAAAATGATCTACTATATGTTTATTGAATAGTATTGCTGAGCACAAATGTGCATTTTATTCAGAAAGGTCATTTTTTAAAACATCCATTGTAGCTGCTTCACTAACGTCCAGGGGTTTTTGCCATGCACGCAGCACAGATTTTTTTGATTATGTAGATTTTTTTTTTTCCCCTATTGCAGTTTCATATGCAAAGCATGCATCAGCCACATCCATGCTATCTCCTAAAGCAGTCATTCTGAAACCCAATCTGGGGACAGTGCAGACTAAATAAAATTTCATTTTGATTTGGCCTCCCGCTGAGAATGGGACTGCTTTGTTTCAGCCGACAGAACCAGCAAGCCAGAAAGGTATGTCCTGTTTTGCATGGCTGGTGGTGTGACTTGAGGATCACAATCAGGCCGTTCATGCTCTCAGGGCTCGGCATCTCATCCACATCCTGTACCGTCTTTCTCTTTTCCTTGCCATTTGCTTTCCTTCTGTGCCGCCTGCCGTCTACCTGCAGGGCAAAGCTATGGCAGACCCTCACACTATTGTTTACTTTGGCATATGTTTAATAGCTGCATGGCTGTTTCAGGGTAGGGGTTTTTTTCTTTTTTTTTTTTTCCCTCCCCACCCCCTGCCTTTGTTTTTTCCCTTCCCTATCCACGTTCACTTTCCTTATTTTCTAGGTGTTGAATACACAAATACTGAATTAGCGGATAATTATGTAAGTACTGCTTGCAATGCTTCAGAGATTTTACTGCGAGATTTGTAATGCAGAATTTTATTGTGAGTCTGAGGAAACATTTAACAGCTTTGAAGGACTTCAGTTTTCATAGCCCTTTAGAGCTGTTTAGGCAGAAAAGCAGTCACACATTATAGTTAGGAGAGAAAAAAAGACCAACAAACCACTCTTAGGAAGGCGTCTGGCTGCTCTGCCATCTTCACATGCTTCATAGTTACAGCTGCAGTGTTTAGGGGAATATAAGTAAATATTTCTCTCTCTAAATATTAGTATTTATCTTAAAGCCAGTTTGCATTCCCGGAGAAGCTGTGTAGCATGCTCCTCTCTGCTGCTGCAGCCCCATCTTTCAGAGGAGGTGTTGGCATTTGAGGGAATGACTGCTGTTCTAGCCTCTGGGGCAGCTTTTGGACAGGGCAGCAGGATGCCTGAAAGACTCCTCATGATGCAAACTTACTCCTCAAAAGTGTATTTCTCTGTGAAGCTATGCCATTCCTTGTCTGTGAATATTATTTTTTTGTGGGGGCTGGGGGGAGGGAGGGAAGTTTCTCACATGAAATAAAATTAGCATAAAATTTACCTCAGACAAAGGGCAAATTTTAATTCTGACTACTATGCATTTTGATATGGACAATGTCCTGTTTTCTTAGTGAGGTAGACTACAATTATAACTCCAAAGAAAAATTCAGTCCTTAACAAAAACACCCTAAAATATTTAACATATTCTACAGAGCACTGACATTAAATGGGAATTAATGCCTTGGAGGTGATTTACAAACACAGAATTACTATTTGCATGCAACATGCCTTTGTGGTTGGTGATATTAGTAACAGCAGGTTGTTCAGCAAAGTCTGATGGAATGCACACAGTCAGATTTAACACTTTTTGGTCTATTTAGCAAGTTTTGTTCCCAGCTTTTACTCCAACTCCACAATTCCCAGTGTTACTCCAACTCTATAACTTTCATCTTATAACCAGATTCATATTTCACTTTCAGACTTTATGAGCTGGCCAGGGATACAGGCCCTTGGCACAACCATATGGACCATGGCAGTGCTGTGACTTGAAAATTCACTTTCTTCCCATCTTCTATAATTATTATTTTTTTTTAAATGGGAGCTGGGAGGCAAAGGCTCATCCAACAAAAATCTGGAGAAATAGAGAGGTAAAAATAAGATGGCTCAATGGCCTCCCTGTAAGGAAGGATAGGCCAAATGCAAGTTTCAGCTGCTTGAATTAACCTTGGTGAACTCCAAACGGATTTTCTTCACATGGCATAGGGCAGGATCTGGTCCTGCGTGGTTTTTTATTCAGAGATGTTTACAAAGCGAAATGCAGCTTGAGAAGATTTTAAAGAAGTTATCTATCCGTAGTGATGTCTCATTTTCTTTAACAAATTTGGGGCTGTAAGGAAACTACAAAGAGACTGCATTTGTAAGAAATAAAAACTACAGCTTCTTAAATGGGTACAGCGGGAAAATGCTCAGTTCTGGGTGTTATTTCCTCAGTATCTCTAATCCTCCTGCTTCACCCCTCAGGTATCATTGGGATGTTTTCCAAGTTGCCAACTCTGCATTTTAATCAGAGTTTATAAAGACAAGTTCAACTTTATATTTACCATAATTTCATTTTAACAGTTAAATACAAGTTTTAAGAGAAACTAAACTCTAGGTGCTGTGTGGCAGAATATCCTAATTCCTTGATGTCAGAACTCAGTCCTACCAGGCTTTTTTTTTTGCACAAAAAAAGTATTTCATATTACATCAATAGCTTCATTTTAAAAGAAATAATATTTAAATAAGAGGGTACGCATGGATCGCTTCGAAATAGACAACATTTTCATATAAAATGCATAAGAAGATAAATAGGAGTGTTATTTCTTTATTCCCAGGGATGAAGTATTTTTTTAAAAAGTGACGTTTGTTACAGTAAAGGAAAATAATTTTAGCTCCAGAATGCTCTTACTGTTCTAGATACTTATTTTATTAATTACATAACTGTTGCATTTAGCTAGGAATTAATGCAAACTTTATTCTGGTGCTCTTAGGAGACCAGTTCCTTTTTTAGATTGGTTTATTAGAGCTCTATTTTGTGGTCATATACTGGATCAGTAAAAGAAGTGAGTGGGCTTTGGAAGTTAGTTTTGCATATATCACTTCCACAGACAGAAAGCTGCAAAAATACTAGCCCAAAGTCCAGAACAAAGACCTCATTCTTAGGTAGTCTTATAAGGCTGCTCTCAGTGGACTTAGCAGTGTTCCTCCTTGTTTATATTTGTGTGCTTAAGAAAGGAATGAGATCCAAAATCCCAAATCAGCTACTTCTAGCACACTATAGTTACAAAAAGTCCCAATATACTTGGACATGTAACATATTTACTTATATGTTTTTTGATGCAAAGGATTTAGTAATTCTCAGTTCTCTGACTTTTCTCTCGCTTTTTGTGCTTTACATGAATGAGGTGGTATGACCAAGATAAGTCATATCGATGCCCAGAATCCTGTGGAGAAAATAGATCATACAAAACAGGCAATATATGGCCAATTGGAAACCAGACGAATGCACTCAGGAGACAAGTGTCTACTTGCAATGATACATATATTCACACTTCTATGTAAATTAGCTGCATGGTGCCAGTATATGCATGTATGCATCTATAAGTAAGTGTGTATGTGCAGATACAGAAAAAGAGAGAGAAAGAGAGAGATGCAGTACACTGTCACCAGGGTCTCCGGGGCCCACCAATGGATGATACATGGGCAGATACTCTTACTGTGACCATAAAGAAGATAAGAACCTGCATGGCTGGTGCATTTGCTGATCTCCTACCCACTGGAAAATCACAGCAACTCTGCAACTGATTATCTTAGAAATTCTCCTGCTACAGGAGAATTCACAATGGTCTGTGTTAGTATCTGCCTAAAAGCTTGTCGAGGTCAGTAAGATCCCAGACATGAATATCTGACTGTTGGATCAGGGCCTGAAGATTTTGCAGTAGCCCCTTGGGCAAGCCAGGACAGACTAATTAACAAACCTTTAGAAAAAAGTGGCAGGAATCTCTCATAATACTGGACTTAGACCTACCATCAGAATTAATGAACAACTCATTCTCATTCAACTCAAAATCGTCATAATGATGTTCTTAGCTTAGTTTACACACCTGAATTGACCAACACCAATAAAAACAGTCTGAGAAACTGGTAGGAGATACTATAAAACTGCATATCAAAGGACAGTTGACTAGGAGCAGATACTATAAAATTATGTGTCAAAGGAAAGCAGAAATATCGTGTCAGCAAGTATGAACATAGGAATCCATTGTATTCACAGTCCAAAAGGGTGAGTAGTACATTTGCTTCAGTCTGGGCTATTTTTATCAAATCTCCTTAGAAATAAAAAAATTAAATCAAAGCTAGATTTTTATTTTAAAAAGGGTAAAGTTAATCATAAGCTTACTGCTTGAGTTCACAAGAGCAACAGTATGTTATAAAAATGAATGCGATCATTTAACCCTTCATATGGTAAGGCTTCAGGCTTTCAGAAAGTTTCCTTTCCTGACCACAAAAATAAAGCAGGAGCTTTCTCAGTTTTTAGGAGGCATTCTCCGCTACAAGGAGGTATTCTTCCTACAGTTCTTTTTAATAGAAATCTAATAAAGCAATCCAAGTAGCTGATTGAATGACTGAGTGTAAACAGAAATCCAGCTTACAGCATCTACTTGGAAATCTAATATTTCATGAGTGCGGGGAAAGAAGTCAGAAAATCACGTTATTGTTAACATATATACACCAGTGGAAAATCTGCCATTGGAATAAAGCTACACTTGGGGAGGGTGCTTCTAGAAAGCACAGTTTGAGAGATGTTCAAAGAATAGAAGAAGTTTGGAGACTTGGTAGCCCAGTCTTGAAAGATTTTCTCAAAACAAAATGCATGTTGACCTCCTATGTGTCATGGCTTATAAATGCGTTAAGATTTTGTTGATTATGTTGAAAAAAATAGATAATGTGTATTAGTTAATTATTTATCAGTCTTTTCTTATCAAGGCTGAAAAAAGATTTTTGTCTACAAAATATGGGGTAGATGGAAGAAATTACTAGTGAACATCTAATGAATATTATATAGCACAGAAATGGACTACAGATTAATAAAAGCATCCTCTCCTTCATTAATTGTTCTTTACCCTACGGGGGTGGAGAAGGTTAGGTTATAGCAGCATTATGTCCTCACAATAAAATACATTTACTCTTCCAGCATCTACTGCAATTGGTTATTCATTATATATAATTTTCTTTATTTTTGAAACTCTTTAACTCTACCAGCTGTCTGACAAATGCACACATGAAACATTTTTTTAAACTTTTGGAATCATTCGCATTCAATGGGAAAATTCCACTAGCAAATTATTATTCATTAATTTTTTTTTGGTGATGGACAAATCTCAAAAGATTCAGAGGGCTGTTTCAGACAAGTATAACAATATCAGTGTGCGTCTACAGTGTTTCAAAAAATCTCTACTGTCATTGTATTCAGGAACCTCCAAATAATCACTATTTTGGGGGGGTTTTCAATGATGTCCAGCTTTATTTCTGTCCCCTCCTGAGGTTCCTTTACTTTACCAAGCAGGGCAATGTCTCCTTATGGGTGGCAGGCTACATTTCAGAGGAAATTAATTCATTCTCCAATCCATGTTGCTTTCAGGAGTAACCCACAAAATCTTGACACAGAGAACAGCTACAAGAAGTACCAGGAAACATTTTCTTCCATAGTTTGTTTGTTCATTTTTCTTTCCTCTCTCTCTCTACTTTGAGTTAAATTTTTCTCAGATACATGTATTGCTCTTTACTGTAGAGATAATAAAAGGAGATTCCTATACCTTAAAATGGGAACATGAAAAGGAGTGCTGCAGGAAGATTTACAGTATCGCCTCAATCTCTTCTTATTTTCACATGGGAAATCCAAAGTAAATAAAAATAAGTAACTTTAAAAAGGTATAAAAAAAAAAAAGGAACTAGCTAAATAAAATCCACAAGAACCTCAATTTTGTTGGCCACATTGTAAATAATAAACAGATTTTCACCTAATGGAACTGAAAAAAAAAAAAAAAAAGAAAGAGGACTTAATTTTTGTTTCTTTCTCTCTTTTAACTTTTTTTTTTTTTTCTTTATAGGAGATTCAGTTAAGATCCCAATTTGCACCTTAGGGAGGTAAGACGAAGAGACTAAAAGCTGCCTTAGTAGGATCAACTAAAAGAGCAAAATAGATCTGGGTGTTATCAGGTTAACAATGATAACTCACCTTAAGGTCTCTAAAAATAGAAGTGAAAGAAGCACATCAGTACTGAAGAGCAAGGGGGCCAGAACAAAATTCTGAAGAGCCCCATAATTAACTGGCTGAGGGTCAGATGAACACTTATTAAAATGCAACAAAGCACAATGGGGTGTCTCAAAGATAGAGATTCAATCTTAACCAAGGCTGTCTTGGTTTTGTCAATTCCAGCCAGGCCTGCCATGTTATTTTAATAAGTACTTTTCTCTACATATTACCTTTGAGAATTTTGGGGGAACATTTATGTTAAAAGGTTAAGAGGGCAGTTTATAGACAATTCAGGGGACAAGCCTCCTTAGAATGTATAGGAAGAATGACATTCTGGTGATATTTTAAGATGTATTTGTATTTGATATTTGAATGCTGTAAGATAAAGGCATCAATTTACATTCTGCAGTAAGTCTTCATTAAGAAATAGTGTTCTCCCAGTGCAATATCCCTGTCCTAGTGCTGCTAAATGCCATATATTGTCAATCCCTCTTTTTACAGCATCAAGACGGTACTCAAACTGCCTCTCTTAGGTAATTTTGATGAATATCAGTATTTCACCCCACCTTAATCCAAAACCAGATGTCCAGGTGGCAAATGTAGACAAACTATATTGAGGAAAGTATTTTAAAGCTTTCTTGGTCATAAATATTGCTTGTTAGCATAAAGAGAAGACTGTTTTAAACCATAGATTCTGCCTAATTCTACCTGGTTTTAAAACCATCCTAATTTGGCTGATGTGTTTTGGTTTTGGGTTAAAATGTGTAATCAGAATTCATTGATTAAAGATAACTGAGAAATAGAGCTGTGCAGACTTCTGAGATATGTGGGGGACCTGGATGGATCAGAACAGAGGCAGGGCAGGAGGAGAATGAATACTTCCTTAGCTTCAATAGCAGAGGGGAAACTACTCAATTTCCTAACACTCAGATGTGTTGTATGCTACCCATTTAATATATTGTTTATTGAAAGTTTTTTGAATGTAATATAATCCAGAGTACATTGCTACATCAGGATTTACAGATGCTTGCCCATATCATAGTAGCTGGCAAAACAGGAGAACATTATGAATAGCTGATCTTGTTGAAGTCCTCAAATACACTGTTCTATGGCAATGTTAAGTTTGTTAGAGTATTTAAGTCCAGCAAGTAGGGGTTTTTTTCCAGGTGTAGTTTGAAGTACAGTAATGTTTAGCCACTTATAAGTAGGAGGGACTTTTTGGTTTCTTTTTCTTTTTTTTCTTTAGTAAGTAAGATTGAAGCATCTTTGGTTTTGCAATTCCTTCATAAATTATTTTAAGTTTTCTTTGCATATGTGCATACCCACACACATATTTACCACTTGGAGGACAAGTTGGATAAAGCAGAAGTGTAATATCACACCTCCCCTCTCCTGAATGAAGGACTGGCCGTCAGCGGGTACCCGAAGTGCTATGTACTCCCTGGAACACAAAGAACAAAATGCTTTACAGGCAACTGACAATAATCTGGCCTCAAATTCTCTCTTCTGGGTGACTCCTAGTTCTTTTGCAGTCATGGCTCAAGTAAGGAGCACTGTTGTTCTACACTGGCAAACAGGATCCCAGTCTTCCAAAATCCTGCCCTCACAATTTGTTATGCTGAAAGGCATTCAAGTAAAGCTTGTCCCCGAATGTGCAACCAAAGCCCATGATGAATACAGTGTGGGGTTTTTGAGTGGGAAAAGCAGGGGCTGCGGGTTTTGCTTGACTGAAGAAGGAGGCGAACTAGAAGAATAGGAGGAAATGAGAGAAATGGTCATGAGAAGGGTCCCAAGCCAAAGCAGAGGAAAAAGTCCTTGGGACACAGAATTGATTATGTGGGTAAAGAAGAGAGCTGTTGAAGAGAAACTTTATGCTCCAGTTTCTTATACAGTCAAGGGGACAGAATTTTGTACAGTCTTTCCAACAGGCTTGTACCAAAGGTTATACTGCATTTGTACCAGCCACTGCCAAAAGGCTGCAGTTCTACAGGACATTGAGAATCCACTGGAACCAGAGGTATAAAAAATATGAATACTTGTCAGAATTTTACCTCTTCTCTGTATTTCTTTTGCCTTTTCTGTTCAAAATAGAAATATCCTCATTCTGCTCCTTCTGCCTGTGAGCTCCTTCTCATCTTTGAGATCATCTAAGAAGGGTGCAATAAAGAAGGTGAAGGAAGAAGTCCTTGTTGTGGTTTTTCCAGGAACACAGGTGTGATTACAGCCTTTGAAACCATCTCTCATTGTTTCATGCGGAAGTACTGGATCTCACATCAGTTTACTCTGAATTTCCAAAAGCACATAAGAAAGCAAGAGGCTGTTAACATGTAGCGGTTCATTAATTCCGTATTGCAATAAATGCACCTTCCTGAGTCAAGATCCTCTAAAGTCTGTCAGGTTTGTGTGCAACACTATTGCAGGGCAATTTTTTTTTTCTGCAACAACAGTAACCTTGCTTCCCTGAGTAGAGATGTGGATTTCCTTCGATACCTTCACAGTTTTCCCGAGTACAGCCAAACTCTTTGGTTGTATTCGACCTTCAAGTGGGACAACAGAAACTTACGCTACTTCTTTCATCAAATCACTCATTCTCTCCTAATCCTCTGCAGATCATCACCAGTCTCTCAAATCTAGATATATTTATACATGTTGGTTTTCATTGATCCTACCCTATCTTTTTGCCTGGGCTTTTTTTACATTGTGCACAAAGCTGTCTTTCATAGTCATGCTCTGTGGAAAACCATTATGCATTTAAAAAATCCAACCCAGTGTTACTATAGGCCTGTAAAAAGACTGATACTGGTTTTCTGTTCCGAGCAGAACTCATGGACACTATTAATTTGCTCAGTATTTCCAGGCATTCGCTATTCAGATCAATAAGCTGCCATCCAGGAGTCCTGAAAAAACAGCTACTGTCCATGGACAGGCTACCTACACACTACATGAGCTGTAAAACCTGTAATTCTAGACCCACTGGTTACACCATACATGGACTACATACATGGTAGTCTGACTTCTCTGATCTCCCAGGCAAACCACAATTTTCCTGTGAGAAGCAGATGAATCTTAGTTGAAACTGTTCCTCTAGCCAAGTTTTATTCATTGCAAGAGAGAAACTAAAACACATGAGTCATGCCATGTGGTAGGTCCAGGGCACTGAAGCTAACTGGAAATTCTGGCTGAGTACAGGTCTTCCATAAGCCACACTTTCCCTGCAAAGTCCTTTTCTCTTGGTTTTTTTCCAGCCCTGTAGTCTTTGCTTCATCCTGCAGAACTCAAAGCACTTGTTTGTCATTCAGGCCAGAGAGTAGACCTCACTGGACTCTCAGTAACTGGTCTGTCATAGCGGTTTTCCATGATCACAGTCTTAACGTTGTCATACAATTATCGACATCTAGTGTCCTTACAGTCCCTGAAAACACATACTTCTGCAGTCTCAGATGGAAAATTTTTCTGTACAGAAAAGTGTGAAGGAACCACCTCCTCTGAGGCTTCATGCTCCTTCCTGTCCTCCTGGAGCACAAGTTCACCAGCATTCCGACACTTTCATGCATCTGTTCAGTCTGCAGAAAGCTACTTCCCAGCAGCTGCTTGTAACTGGAAGGAGAACAATCCTGGGAAAATCATCCCACAGACTTGGCTACCACACAGAAGGACATTTCCAGGGATAATTAATTTCCTGGTCCTCTTTCTGTCAGTAGAACTTCCTTCAGCAATAGGTTATTGTCTTCCCACACTAAAATGAAGGTGAATATCTTTGGAAGATCCATTAAGCTTGCTTTTCATTAATGAATTCCACATGTTAAGTGGCTGGTCCCTGTAGCTCTCACACAAACAAATCACTTTTCACTGTTTGCACAAATTAGGCAGTACAACTTAGAATCACAGGAAACAGGACTCTGTTCATCAGCTAGTCCATGTTAATGGCTGGACCTTGAATGTGCCTTAAAGATACCTGCATGACTTGTTCTTGAAATCTCCCAGTGGTGGAGATGCCACAGTCTCTCCAGGTGAGGTAAGTGTTCTTCTCCAGGGCTTAACTTTTCTTACAATTTGAATTTTTTTCTGAATGTCTAACCTAAATCCCTCTTGCTGTGATTCAAGGCTGTTACTTCTCTTCCTATCCACATTGGGCTTGTCATACAGATTATTCTCTTTCTCTTACATATCTCTCAGCTGCTATCATTTATCTCTCAGTCTTCTTTACTTTTAGGCAGAATAACTACATTCCCTTCACCTTTCATTCAAAGGTCTCATTTTCTGATCATTCTCATTCTTTTCTGACCTCTGCTCTCCAAATTTTTCACATCTGTTCTTAAGGACAATGGTCAAAAAGTGGACACAGTACATCACTGGAAGCGTCACTAGCACAAAGCAGAACTCAGAACATGGTTTTGTTCTTTCTTCTCAAAGAAAAGGGTGGTTTATTAGCTTTAATCCACAGTATGTCTGCTTTTCTGGCTGTAAAGGGTTGCTATGTAATAGCAGATTTTTAATACACTGTTTAGGTAGCTAAGGAATGGCTTTTTAGCATTTTAAATGTTCTCCAATAATTTCTTGTTGAACTTTGTCATCATTAGCATTTGCAATACAACTGCAAGGCAGAGAAATACAATTGTCACCATTTTTTTCAATGAAGAGGCTGCAGGACTGCAAAATGTGCTTTGCAAAGGCATATTTCGTCTTGTACCTTTTGAGGAAAAAATTTTGCTGGATTCTTCTGTATAGGATTCTGCAGTGTATTTGAAATCTCCTTCCACAAAACATGATTATTCAATGAGTGTCTTCATAGTGCAGGTTTCCAAGCCAAGTCTCTCTTCTTAAGAGCTCTCAGAGGTGCTTAACTGTAAGCTCATATGATTGATATTTTGTTCATTTCTGCATTTCTCCATTTAAGTACCTACATTTTCATGTGCTCCAGAGCACTTTGTCAAATTCCTTTATCCCTCTTGGGACAGCTGGTCAAGGAGAAAAGCAGAATGGCAGCTGAAGAAGATAGGACCAGAAAAGAACCTAAGGGAGAGGCTCCAAGTGATAGGAAAGACCGTTTCTTAAAGCAGAAATAAGCAGAAACATTCATCTCTAGACCCTAACTCTATCCAGAACGTGGAATTTTTTCAAGGTTTTCTTAATTTAGTGTTCCTCTGCTGTCAGCAAACACCTGAAACCCACTTAAAAATGTGTCTTACTTCTCCCTTGTGACTCATCCACTTCCCCCTTTGGTGGCTGATCCACCAAAAAAAGATGATAATCTAGTATTCTTACTAGGTTCTCTATAGCTCAAGTGACAGAGGTCTTCACTGTGCAGCAGAGGTTTCCAGCCAGTACACATGTACAAATCTGAATGGTTCTGTTTAACCTCATTTCTGCCATGCTTATTTTCATTTTGTTTGTTTTGATCTTAATTTAGCCCTCTTGCTTCAATGCATTATGAGCATAGATATGGACTATAAAACATGATGTGTCATCAATTTCTAGCGCTGCTGGAATTTTGCACATGATGCAATCTGGTGGTCTAATGGCATGTTTCATGTGACATAAATTGAAATCACAGTGGGTCATAATGCAGCACAACAGGTGTACCAAAATATTTTAAATGGTTTCTATTCTTTTTAATAAAAAAATAAAATAAAATAAAATCAAGGCAGAACCAAGAACAGTGGCAGCCATCATTACATCATTTCTGCAAATCCTTGCAGGCATTGCAGCTGGAAAGAGGGGATCAGGGAGAGGACATATTTTGTTATTTGCAATGGGGATGCAAATGCAGTTGTTCAGTGTACGCCACACACTATATTTTTTGTCTTTCATGTGTTGTGATAAAAGTAGTTTTCTTACCAGTATAACATACTTCATTAATACAAAGTTTAAATAATTAAATACAACAACTCTGAAAGCAATGGCTAAGATAAAAGTTTGTAGGCAATCCATTATTGTGATCAGACAGTACTTCTTAAACCCCGTGGAGATGTAATTTGGTAATTTAACTTCTGAAGTCAGTTGTTTAATAAACTATTACATTTTAATATAGTTTTATTCTTGTCAAAGGGAATGTTTAATTTCCCCTCTGTCAACTGTTCCAGCTGAAGTTATTAGTGGTTTCAAGGTTGAGGGGATGCTGGGTTCCTGTTTGAATATCACTACCGTGTGGTTCCCACTATCTCTAGATTTTGCCACTGTAACATAACATCTGTGATCTTTACTGGTTATAATTGTTTTGTAGGAATAGTAACTGCCATCATTTGAGTCTTCAACATTGATGTATTTCATTAGATTTAATTCTGTTGGCAGAGAGTAAGATGCTGGTTAAGGAGGATATATAATTAGTTGTAGTAGGATTAAGTTAATATTAGTATACTCTAATAATGGATGTCCCAGAAAGAAAACTGGCAAAACCATTAAATAGAGGGAATATAACAGCAGACAAACTAAACATTACCTCTGCTGCTATCTGAGCTTGTCATAGTTTTAAACAGATTTACTTGCTGAAGTTTCGATATGTTTTTCTTTTTAATTTTTAATTATTATTGAAAAAGCTTTTATAAGAAATGTATTCTTAAAAAAAAAAAAGAAAAAAAAGGCTGTGTTCCTCTCTATTTGTCTTTCTCCTGTTGTGAAGACTTTAGTTATGTAATGTTGGGGTGTAGTTTTAATATTACCTGTTCAGCTGCTTCTTTTGCAAATTGCTGACAGCTGAAAAAATACCTTTGAAGACAGGCTTGGTAATCAGTTAAATCATTTTCCATATGCCCATCCATTACTGGTAGCAATCGAGGGTGGTGGACGTTTCCATGATACTTATACTCAGAAATACCAAGACAGCAAAGACCAGGATGGCAGCACCCACTATGCCTTAATCTGGTCATTGCGACTCACCTGCAGTGGAGACTGTCTCACTGCAGTGTGACAGGTTCATGAAGATTAGGGAGCAAGGGCCTTTCCACAGGCATTTGCTTATCACTGGCCCTGGTGACATGTGGGATTATTTATGGCTGAGTCTTTTACCACAGCACTCAGTTCTGAGATAAAAAACACTCGAGTCCCCACCACCTCTCAAGCTGAAGAGACGGAAATTGCCATTATTTGAAATTCAAGGAGTTTTTACTGTACACAGGAATAATCCAAATGTGGAACGGGATTTGTTATTAACTCTAAATCCCCTTTCCCTTAAGAAAACTAGAGTAAATGCAGGAAATAAGCTCCCATTTATATACCATAAAGACAATGCTTCATTGTCACTTACATTTTAAAGTCACAAGTGAAAAGTAAATGGAAAGTGGGAGCAAATATCAAGGTGTTAGTGCCATTGATCCTTCTGCAGTGCAGCCAATAGGAATTTTTGTAGCTTACTTGCAACCAGTGAGGGAAGGCTTACATATACAGAACAATTGATGATTTATTCTTTAGAGCACATAAATCAAGAAGAGGGGGAATGTCTTTGCCTCTTTTTTACTATTAGTTCTACACATTTCTTATTTATTTACTCATTGCACTGCAGTATTTTAAGAAACTTTTAAACATTTCTTTAAATAGAAAAGATGAATGGATAATGAGCAGAGCTCAGAAGGTAATGATCAGTGAAGTATGATCTAGTTGGAGGCCTGTAGTCCATGGCGTTCCCCAGGAATCAATACTGGGTTCAGTTTTACTAAACTTGTCAACAACCTGGATGAAGAGATAGAATGTGGCCTCAGCAAATTTACTGATGATACGAAGACAGGGGGAGTAGCTGGTACACCTGAAGTCTGTGTTGCCATTCGGTGGGACCTTGATAGGCCAGATAATTAGGCAGAGAGAAACCTAATGGGGTTCAACAAGGGCAAGTGTATAGTACTGCACCTGGGGAGGAAGAACCCTAAGTGCCAGTACAGGCTGGGGACTGACCTGTGAGAGAGTAGTTCAACTGAAAAGGAGGAGCTGGGTGTATTGGTGGATGACAAGTTGTTTATGAGCTGGCAGTGTGCCCTTGCAGCCAGGAGGGTCAATAATAGTATCCTAGTGGCCAGCAGGTCCAGGGAGTTGGTCCTTGACCCTGGTGAGGCCACATCTGGAATACTGAGTCCAGTTCTGGGTTCCTCAGTACAAGAAAGACAAGGAGCTACTGGAGAGGGTCCAGTGGAGGGCCACAAAGATGAGCAGGTATCTGAAGAAGTATCTGTCTTATGAGGAGAGACTGTGGGAGCTGGAAGTGTTTAGTCTAGAGAAGACTGAGTGGGGATCTCATTAATGCATATAAATATCACAAAGGTTGGTGCCAAGGCTGGTGGTGCCAGACTCTTTTCAGTGGTGTCCAGAGACAGGATGAGGATCAATGGCCATAAAATAAAACACAAGAAGTTTCACTTCAACATGAGGAATATTAAGGGTGGTAGAGTGCTGAAACAAGCTGCTGAGTGGGGTTGTGGAGTCTCCCTCTCTGGAGGCATTCAAAACCCACCTGGATGTGTTCTTGTGTAACCTGCTTTAGGTGGTCCTAACTCAGCAGGGAGGTTGGACTGGATGATCTCCAGAGGTCCCTTCCAATCCTAATGATTCTGTGGAAAGAGAACCTATGTTAAAATAATTCCAGGTATGCATTTCAGAATGTTACCAGGTGAAGTACGCAAGAATTTCCTCATAAATTCTATAGAAATTTTGCTTAGTCCAGCTTAACTCCATCATTGTCAAGTTTCTCTTTACAGAGGAGCATTTCCCAAAAGATTATTATTCTCCCACAGTTGTATGCAAACCATGAAGAAAATACAAACTTTCCTTCCTTGCACTTATTTCTTCTCATAAAATTATATTTAGGACAGTCTTAGCCATAGCCAACCCGGGGTCCCACATGGCTAAATCCATCTTGGCTATCTCTGTATGCCAGCACAGAATCTATTGCAGACCTATTGTATGTTACCAGACCCACATGGTACTTCAGTTTCTCCGTAAACATGGTTCTCAAGACTGCCCATTCCATTCTTATTTAATTTATGTTCAAATGATTTTCCATTTTCATTGACAGTTTTTGAGTGTCATCCTTACAGGAAACAGTAGGCAGAATGCACATGCTGTACAATTTTGGCTTCAGGCAAAGTGGCATCTTTTCTGTAAGAATCTGCACTAGTTACTAACACCACCCATCTCATAATGATACTAATTTTTCTCTTGTTTTTTTTGTCACTATCTCTCAAACTTGACCCAAGTAGACATTTCCTTCCAGCCCCTGAACTGCATGTACTGGAGTCATACTGAGCAAATTACACTGGTCATCTGTGTCCTAGGTGTATGCGACAATACCTCTGTTACCATGTTTGGCACAGTTTTGTTTTTCATTTTGTTTCTGTGACTCTGCAGAGGAAAGTTGCATAAAACCTGTTGCATGCTGCAAAGAGTACAAACCTAAAATGTTTTAAATGTTCTCTATTAGCATTTCTTTGCTTACTATTCCCTATGAGCTCTACAAAGATATTTTCTACACAGGAAAATATAGGTGCAGGGAAAAGCTGATCTGATATCAATATGCTGATTTTATTGTAAATGTCTGCCAGACTAGATCTCCTTTTTTCAAATTCACTTTGGATATATACACATAAATCACTGGAAACTACTATACCTTGCATGTGTAATGTTGGAGGTATTGGGTCTGTTTACAATAACAAAAGCTTCCTTGTTTTTCATAAAGTGGAGACGTAAGAAACAATGGTGTTCTTGATACCTATACATCACTTTTAGCATGGTAGCCTGGGCACTGGCATAATAGAGGTATCAGATAAAATAATAATACTCAAATGATGTTTGCAGAGTTGAGCTCGTAAATGTCAAAGGTGATTTGAAGTGGACAAGAGTGAGTCTTAACAAATCAAGCAGGGGCTGCTGGCAATTGTTTCTGTTCTCATTTCTTATTGAAACTAATATTGGACAAATTGAAAGAGTGATTGCCTTAAAGCTTTCACAATGTCTTCACCTATCTGTTGCCCATTTCCATAAAAAATGGGAGTGAAAATGGCAGCTGACTTCTTTTGACCTCTCTCAATTTCACTGTGGCCCCTGTTGGAGGTCTGAAAAAGCAGTTTTTCAGGCAGATCATTATCTGCTGTAGCAAGTTAGTTGGCAAAGAAATTGAAAAATATCAGTCAAATAATCTGTTTAAGCCTGGTCTTTCTGTATGTGTTATGATCTGCAACAAAAAAATAAAAGCCTCAGCTTGAAAATGGATGAAAGTAGAGGTAGCTCCTTCACCAGACATTTTCTTTTGTTATGTCAAATTCTTCTTCTTTCCCCCTGTCCTTAGGATTTGACTGGCAGCATTATAGTAAGATAAGAAGCTACCTGGAGTGCCTGAGTCCTAGTCTTCCTTATCTTCTTGACTTACTTGTTTCTACCCTTCTGGAATCATAGACAAGGAACTGTTTTGCTCTACTTGCCTTCCTAAGTCATTCCCTTTCCACCAAGTGTCGTTCCTTAGATTTACTGAAGTGTCACCATCTTGATTCCATAAACTTGTTGCAGAAACACCTTCTTCTTCTAAAATTTACTTTCATGAACTTTTTCTTCTTAGACACTTGCAATCCCACTAGATTTTCTCATCTCTCTGAAGGCCAGGACCTGTCTTCCATGCATATCAGAGCTGTGGGTGTGCTGACAGTTTCTCTGAACTTCCTCTGTAACCCACGACAGAGATCTTAATTTCCCTTGAAAGCAGGTCAAGCTATCGAGTACAGGATTTGCTCTTAGGAATTGTGTTTCTCTTCTACAGGGAGTCTTGAAGGATTGTTCTTCTAACCTTCATTTGTCTTTCAAGTACTTAAAATTAGGTAGAGAACTGGAGGCCCCATTTGGGAACTTTAGGGACCCTTAAAATTAGTGCCTCAAGACCCTAGTCCATGCTGCAGGTCACCCAACCTAACAATGCTGGGATTATCCAGCAAACGCCTGACTATATCAAGTGAACAGCTTAGACCCTATTGCCACCTCAGCTGTTTTCCATCAAGCTGATTCTTTCTGCCTCAATCCGAGTGTTGCTAGAAGGTATAAAGACCGCTACAGACTGATCTTCCCTCCCCTGTCTTCCAGCATATGTGTCTTTTAGCCTCTCCCAAATTAACTTTGTGTTTCCAAGGTTCTTCTGCTATTTCTCTGCTTAGCTTTCCTTGACTGCTGCTCAATTACCAGTTTCTTCTTACCTTGGAGAAGAAGGCACCTTTCACTTTTCTTCACAGAAGCTAGGCACTTCATAGAGATAATCATTTCAGCTGGGAAAGGAATTAAACCTTTTTTTGACTAACCACAGCAGTTACAGAGGACCCTTTTTACCTCTGTTTCATGGCTAAAAGTGCCCAGGTGTGCTTTCTTAAAATTTCATTTGCTTCTGAACATAATTTTTCCTGCTGTGAGGCTTCAAAAAGACATATTATTTATTTTTGGAATATCTTATCTAAAGAATTTAGATGAAATTTCAAGGTTAGTCTGCTATCACTGAAAATAAGATTTCTCTTGTACTGAGTTCTGGGTTATTTAACGTAACATGTGATTGCTGTATCAGAAACAGATTCTTTAAAAAAAATGTGCAGTTTTTCAGCAACAAGAAAAAAAGATGTCTTGTTTCCTTTTGTATGAGTGGAAAGTAACAACTTAGACTTCAGAGAATTCTTCTCAGTTTTCACCTTCTTCCATTGTGAAGAATCACTGTGTTTAATTAAGGACAGAATGACTAGATATAATCAAGGAGTATCAGGCCCATTTGGTTTCTATCAGCAGTCATAAGATAGCACTAGGGAAAGAGCTGTGTGAACAATAAAAACACTACAGCAACAAAACCAGAGACAGTTGCAACTGCTATTCTGAGGCCCGTTGGAGGCAAGCTATTGACTGACCATTTTATAAAGTTATAATGCCATGGCAGCAGCTCAAGCTTTTTGCAGAGCTATCTTAATTTCCAATTGAGTTAAGGCATAGCAGCCACATTACTGCAAAATACTCCCTTGTAATTGGCAACTCATTAGGTGATGTGCGACAACTGATTCAGATCATTCCTCTGATTCCTGATTTCAGAAGTTGATTTTCATGCAGGTACAAAGTTTAAAGGTACATAAAATGGTTGCTAGGCTCAAAATTTGACCTATCTTTTCCTATTTTTCACTACTGTGTGACTTTTCTGCAGTTGATTATTTTAATTTTATTTAATTTATTTTTATTTTGGTTTGTTAGACTCTAGGACTCCAGGGCTATGCAACTACTAAGAAATAATATAATGAGATTAAGTGTAGGCTCCATTGCAGTGCTTTGGTGTTGTGGATCGACAGAGCTTGCAGACTAAATATCATTATTTTGCTTACAGATACCCTTCTACTTCCATGAGGCTATTATATTAATCTCCTACTTTTCTGTCTGTCCTTTGTAACTGTATTTTGGGGAGTTTTTCTCCTTTACATTCCCTGCACTGAGCTGAGAATGACCCGTTTCTGATCAGAGGTTCTCAGTAGTCAGAATCCAACTGTGACTCTATGGTCTCAGATGTGTCTGAACCTAAATGTGACCATGGGTTTTATTACTACAGTTATTACTTCACTGCGTGATGTAATGCATACATATTTCATACTTGTTTACTTTAGAAGAATGAACAAAAAAATATACTCTTTTCTGGATTTGTCAGTCCTTCATCTTGTGCAAGATTTAAATATCAGACTATCAGTGGTATGTGGATTCCCTATAAAGACCTCGCTTGATATTTAAAGTGAAAATCAGGATACAGCCCTTTACTTTTACTGGGGCCAAGTTTTTGATCTTGGTGTTTTGGTTTTCTCTCCTTTGGTTTTCCCTTCTCTTTCTGCATTCAGAGAGGAAGATGCAAGTTTTTTGTGTAAAGACGTAACAGCGAGGCTAAAACGGGACTCTCTTAGCTACTGCAGACAGCTTGACTGGCCAAATTGCTTGCCTTCCAGGACAGTTGCATTCTGTTCCTTTGCAGGTGCTGGGGAATTGAAAATACCATGGTTCACCTCTTGGACAGACATGGCATTAGATTTCAAAATTCTCATCCTTAGCAAGAAACTAGAATAAAAGGGCATTGTAGCAGACAACAACATGGGAGGTAGGGCTCAGAGTGGTTGAAAAGTGAGCTATCTCTGCAAAAGTATTAAGTATGACCTACTGTCCTCTTCCTCCATTTGCAATGCTGTGATCCAGCAGGTTTGCAGTCTCCAGGGTCATAAATCCACAAGCATAGACATTTTTCCTTTGGCCCACCAGTTTCTTCTCTCTAAAAGTACCAATTTTGCACTGCTCCTCCATTGATCCAAGGGAAGTGTCTGACGCTGGGTGGTAACAAACTGTGAAGGGGATCTGGCCAAGACCCAACTCACCAACAAGCTCGTGAAAGGGTAAGGGGGCAGTATCCTTGCATGCTCCACCCATGGGCACCAGTGATGTGGACTGTTTTGAAGCATGAAGTAAGCCTACCCTCCTGCTTGTTTGCAAGAGTCATGGCTTGCCTCAGCTTTGATTATTTTATTTTGCAGTACTTTGTGGGCGACAGGCTCTTTTCCAAAATGCCTTTCTCACACAGACATCTCGCCTTTCCAGGCACACCACCCTTCTTTTTTCTATTCTCAGAAGATTCTTTTTCAGGGGTTTAGTGGCAGTGCCGCAATCCCCTGAACCTGACCTTTATAAAAGGGGAAAAGCATAAAAATTACTCCTTTTTACTCTGTCTTTTACAGTGCCTTTGTAATTTATAAAGAAACAACAGCCACTGAGCTTTCTCACTTATTTTTCTTTTATTTTTAACTTTAGCAGTATCAAATCTTGATACCCTTCCCTCCTTTTTCATTAAGACCTCCTAGGGAAGTTTGAAACTGGCAGTATTCAGAGCTTTCTCAAAAGGCTGACTGAACCTTTTTCTCACGTGTTTGTCAGGAATTTAAGTCCTGTAAGTGCTTATGGGTAAAAAACAATTTTAAAGAGTATGATTTAAAGGTCCCACCCTCCTATCATTAAACAGCTTCCAATCTTTTGTCCCTTTTGATGTCATAATCCTAGCAGTTCTCTGGACTCCTGAGGACTTATCTAGGGAAAACACGGAAATCAGTACCTGAAAAACAAGTGGGTTTGAAGGACAGGAAAGAATTTATGATTATTTATATGTTTAAAAGAGAGATGGCAAAAAAGCACATTATGTATGTATATATATGTATAAATTGCACTTTTAAGTTCTGTACCTTGCTGTTTGAAAACGGGAATGAAGAGGTAGTTTTAGTACTCTGGTTTATAGCACACGCTGATTATCAGAATTCCAAGGCTTTTTTCCACATCACATTGTGTGGTGTTTGGTTGTTTTTCTTCTGTACTTACGTATGTATATCTGGCATAATATCAAGTGCTATGTAAAATTCCATACATCTGAACTGCACTTTCAACTTCCCAGTTCTGTCAACTTTAAATATGGCACTGTTTTTCCCCTGCAAAGTCTTACTTTTAATATATGGATATAAAATAGCAAATAGAGTTCTATGTCACTCAGTGTCCACTATTCCAACCTGCTACTTTCACTTAGAGCAGCTTATACATTACACTCTATTCATGCTGTGGAACTACCATGCCCTAGGATGAATACAAACTAGGGATAAAAAGCTTTTTGTTTCAAGGCTCCACAAATGTGGAATCAGTTACCAGTTGATTTAAGAACAATTGGGAGCTTTTCCTGCTTTAAGATGGAACTGAAACAATACTTCATGATGACTAGAAGTCATTGTAATTGTTTTAATTGATGTTATTCTAGTGTTATCTTGCTTTATTGTTTATATGCATTTGTTTATCACAGGTCATGCTTGAAAATGGGCTTTCATCTCAATTTACATAGACAGCTAACAAATATATGTATGTATGTGTATCAGCTACACTTGTTTATATCTGACAGCAAAACCATATATAGTCTACATATATTTCTTGCCTTTATGTTTGTGCTATCGATTAAGACATCTGAGTTTGATTTCAGCTTGACTTTTGAGTTTGCAGGACAAACCAAGTATGTATCTCATAATATCAGTCAAATTATTATTTGTCTCCAAAAGCACAAATCAAGTTAAAGCATTAACTAAGCACATGTTGCTGTGCTTTATAAAGCAGTTCACTCTCTAGTTGCTTGGTTTTACTCCTGCAGTGTGTTGGCTTTAAACAGCATTAGCATTCAGAAATCATTTTTGTATCTCTAAAGGCAAATGATGTATTAAAAACAGTGATATCATCACTTGTAGAGAAATATACATGAAGTATTTATTGTCATAGCTGATAAAGTAATGGCATGTTTAATTTACACTCTCTGCGAATGATAAATATCTACATAAGTATTCCTGCCTGTCGTTACATATCCAGCAAGTAAACTAAGCAATATATAAGGGGAGTAGAAAGGAAGAGCAAGTCATTATTTCATCTGTTCCATTTACAAACTCAGAAGTCACAAATGTGCAGCTGGGAAATATGTTTGTCTCAAAGCTTCAAATCTGTGACATGTTAATTCATAAATAATTGCAGTCACGTGGTCTTCCTCTAGGGCATTAGCTCAATATTCCCAGTATAGTACACTTGTAATAGAAAAGAGTGGACAAAAGTGGTTTCCATAAATCAGATAAAATTGCCCAATAAATCCAAACCATCATTATTTGTAACAGAAAAAGAGCTTAGTTAAGTAAGCAACATTTTTTAAATTTGGATGGTCTTTGGAAACTGGCAGGTGAGGAAATAAAGGGCAAGGCTACATTATTTCTGGTTATGGAATTTGTCACCTGAACGTATCACAGCCGTGGACCAAATAGTGCTTTGACTTGCATTCCATGCTAACCCATGGACCACTTTACATCCAGATTCTAAATCCTTCCATTAAACAAGAGCACTTTTCTATTGGGCAGTCATATGGTAACATCACCTGTGTCATTGTCTAAATGCAGCTGTTTGCAAAAATATAAGCTTTTTCCCAAAACTGTTGTCTTTGGTACTCTGGCTGCAGAGTGAATAGCACAGTATGAAAGGACCCTTAAGGAGCCGTTAGGGTCCATTGTGTCAATCCAGCTGCTACACATGCATATTAAGTTCACATTTAAAAATGCTTGTAAAGCTTATTCTGTTTGGTTTGTTTTGGAGTCCACTTTTAAGCATTCATACTTCTTTTTTTTTTTCATTGTCAGAATTCCTAAACTACTCTGAACTACCTTTTGGACAAATCCCAATTCAAACTGAAAACCATTTTAGTTATGTAAGAGGAAGTTTTCTTTTCTTTTTTTTTTTTAAATCAGGTGAAATTTAGAAGGAGGAAAAAAAAAAAAAGATTTAAAACATTTTTTTCCATTGGTTACTATAAAAAGCATTGTTTCATCTGAGAGCTAGTTGTCAGGCTCCAGTCAGCTTCGGATTTAGTCTTCTGAAAGAAGAAATTAGAGTGGAAAACAAACTGACCCTGACTGAAGCTGTTATTGTTCAAACCTCTGCAAATTTCTCTTGATAAGAATAGTACTTTGTTCAAATATCAGGTTAATTTCCTGTAGACATATGATTGTCATTCAAAATTTCATATTTCTAATAATTCGTTTGCTAGAATACTTTGAATTCAGAGAATCAATCTTCTGAGTGCAGCATAAGTACAGCATCACAAATGAAAATGCCAAATTTAAACTGTTTAGTCTGGGAATTTATTGCTGGCACTGGAGTGGTTGTTGGCAGAACATGTCCATATAGGGGGTTCATTCAGCTACTTCATTTTCAGTCTATGTCATTAAGCAGTGGTTTGAAGACGCTTAGTATTTCAATGCAGTCAACAACAAAAAGACAAACGTTCTCTCCTCCCCCTTTCTGTTTAATTGTATATTAGTACCTCAGAATTTTTTCTTAAATATTAATCTGATTTGCTTACGTACATTAGGAATTGCTTAGAGTAATTATGCTTAGAGTAATTGAAAAAGTTTGTCATCTGTATATAAAGTTGTCAGTGTCCTGGATTTTGATACTAGTTCTAACACTCATTTTGCAGCTGCTGGTGCACAGTGTTTTTACCTTAACAGCCCCAAATACATAAAGGATGTTGAGCAAGCAGGTAGCGTAGGGCCAGGTGCCCCATGTTCATGAAAAAGATTTACTTTAATATTTATCATGCTCCAAGCAGAGAAAGTGCAGGTTTAGGGTATAAATTTTACTAGTTAATGGTAAGTATGTAGTTTTGAAAGGTCTTTAAAGATACACCTTGCCCTTACCTGCAGCATACTGCAGAAAAGTGTCAGACACAACCAGCCACTACTTTGACCTAAGAGTCACCCTGCAGCTGGAAGGTATGAAATCCTCAGTTCCTAGCCGATGCTCTAAATGTACACTAGTCACCAGCTGCTGTAAGAGTGGGAAACGCAGTCACATCTCTAAATGTATACGGCAGATATATATCAGTATTAATTTAAGCCTGGAAAATACATTCTTGCATTTTCCCTTTCAGATGAAGACAAGGATTGTAGATAAGGAAAAAATTAACAACAGCAAATAAATCTCTCATTGTACCGCACAGGGTCAGAGAACCACAGAGCTATTTACCAGCAAACACATCCCATGCAGGTCATTCAGCCCAGTCTTTTTTTCTCTTTCCCTCATGTATTGTGTCAGGACTGATTTCATTAAGTTTAAACCTTTGCTGATAGATCGACATAAAGTCTGGCCTTAAAATCCTGCAGTGCACGTGATTCTGGAAAACCCCTCGACAGTTTGCTCCATGACCTAACTGTTCTTGCAGTTGTAGTTTTTCCTAATATTTAACCCTATTATCTATGTTGCAGCTAAAGTCCATTACTTCTTAGGGTTTTTTTTCCCATTGACTAATGAGAGCAATTGGTCCCTGTCCTCTTGGCAACACCCCTTTATGTAATTATCGGGAGTTATTATGTCTCCCTTTTGGCTTCTTTTCTCTAGCCTGAACATACCCCAGTCACTTAAGCTTTTCTCCTGGGCCTTGTTTTCAACACCTTTTATCATTTTTGATGTCCTTCTCTGAAGTCCTTCTAATTTGTCTGTATCTTTTGAAAAATGTTGTAGCCCAAACTAAATGTGGCTGTCTGGATGAAGCTTAGCCAAGTCAAACAGAGTGGAAAAGCTGCCTTCCTTGTATTACATATGATGCTCCAATTAACACAGCCTAGCGTAGCATTTGTCTTTCCTGTGACAGCATTGTCTCTTTGCTTCTTCAGCGTATCGTCTATTACCGCTACTACTCCCTTCACTGGAATTTTCTGAGCTAACTGATGTTCCATCATCTGCTTTGAGTTTTCATAGAGCCACATATGCTTCCCATCTTCGTATTTATTTGTATGTTGCTTTGTCTTATCTGAATCTTTGTCCTAGGGCTATTAATGTACCTTTAGCCACTGGAGTAATTTTGCTGTATCATCTGCAAGATAGACTTTTTCCAGCAACTGAATACTCTCATCAGCAATATCAAAGGCCCAGCAGAAGCTTATCTTCAACTGTTCTACTATTTCAACTATTTCTATTTCTATTTCAACTGTTTCTACTGTGCAATTTAAAAAAATTATAAATATATGTACACATGATATTTTTTTTGGAAAAGGAATATTTCCTTGTATGTAGTTAATCAATGATTTATGAAACCAGCAAGGAAGCTAGCCTAGAATTATCTGAAACACAAATTTTCTTAATTGCATGGACTTATAGTATTTTGATGTGGTATTTCCTTCAACCTTAATTATGAAATCAAATATTCAGCAATTTCCCACAAGCTAGAATTTCAAAACCTCGTTCCAGAAACACAGACACATGATGTTGCAGAACCGAGATATACATCTATCCCCAACCCACCTGGGAGTCAGGCAGGAGGGAATGCAGCCACTTCTGAATCTTAACCCAGCAATGCTGCCTTTGCAGGACTAGGCTGGGGCTATGCAAACTCAAGCTACTTCTAGTTTTGCTGTCATAAAAGCCTTGAGAGGTCATTTTGTGTTAGAGCTGCTACAGCATTACTCTACTGAAACCCAGATTTGAGGAGCTGCAGCTGAGGTTGTCAAGTTGTTTCTCTTATCAGCAGTAAATGTGGAAGACTTCAGAGTCCCAGAGTGGGCCAAGGAAATAGTAACCTGTGAATAGTCTTTAAATCAGATCATTAACAGAGGGCAAAAATTTGGGGGAAGCATTCAGGTTCAGCTAACTCTGTGCATGCACTAACAAAAGACTCCTGAAGTACCTTCTTTTACCTACTTACATCTTGATGTATCTATATACATTCAGGATGCACGTAGATAAACCAAAGGTTTTCATGGAATTCTTGCGCCAGAGGAGAGCTCAAAAATTCCTTTTACTCACCTTTATATCTGTTACTCTTTATTGTGCATTAAAGAATGCTCTTCAGTCTTGCTAGGCTAACACAGATTTATAGTGTTTATTCATTTCCTTTTCCTTCTTAACATGAACCGGAATGGTTTGCCATACTCAGATTTCCAGAGGTATGTCTACCTCACTTGCTCAAAATGCACTCCCAGGAGCAGACAAGAGCACATTGTGCCTGCTAGCAATCCACACCACGGCCTTCGGCAGCCTGCCCAAACATGCCTGGCAGGGTCCTAACCACCTACTTACATATTAATACCACCTAAGAATGCCCCATGTGTTCAAGCCCACGGGATGTCGCATGCGCTAAAGAAGCACATTTTCTGACCAGGTATTCACTAGGCGTAGAGGTGGGTCCAGGCTGGGGGGCAATCAGGGGGCACTCCTCAGAGGAAGAGTTATTCCTTCTCTCAGAGGTGAAATTATATTGCCAATATGGTCAGTCTCAGGCATTCGAAAGTGAAGAGATAGGCTACCCAAAAGACGAGATTTTACAATATATTAATAAGTGTATGTATTTATACGTGGTGATATTTATAATGACATATATTTCCAACAGGAGAGGATTACTAGAGGCAGAGATCAATTATTTTCTTTTCCCTTTTTCTTATTCTTCTTCTTTTCCTCTTTCTTTTTCTTTTCCTCTTTCTTTTTTCCTTTCCTCCTTTTTTTTTCCTCTTTCTTTTTCTTTTCTTTTTCCTTTTCCTTTTTCTTTTCTGTTTTTCTCCCTCTTTCTCTTTTTCTCTCTCTTTTTCTTTCATTTTTTTTCTGTCTCAAAGGAAAAAAAGAATAAAACAAAATCTCTCTTGCTGTATCCTCACTCTGGAAGTACAAAGCAGAACTTTTTGCAGTAAAATGTTGATAATTCCATATGGTAGAAAGTCTGTGTAAACAATGACTTTGAACAGGCCACATGCTGAGATAGAGACACTAGGTTACTGTAGCTATCCTCTCTAACACAGCTGTAGTTTATACCAGCAATAAAGGCTTTCTGATGATGTGTTATTCACCAATTCCAAAAGCAAAAGTATTTTTATCAAGAACAGTACTTTTAGATTAACATAGTTGCATAAGCATTAAAGCTTCTGCAGTGTGGCATTTAACAAAGTTAAAACCATGAATAAACACCCCACCCCATCTCAGATTGACATTCATTTATGACCCATTCCTGATACGGATCCGGCCATTATCTTACCACTGCCTATGCCAATAGCACTGCCTGTATGAATAAAATGTTTGCTTGTACATTTGGTCTGTATTTCAAACCCAAATCCCCCAAATAAGAGTGGGAGTGAAGCCCAGTGTACTGAGTCATGGTAAAGTTCTTTTCAAGGCTGAGGAAAATGCAACTCCTAGAATAAATTACCGTGCACAACATTTTCTTTTGGGCCAGTTACCACTTTGTAAGAATCATTCAAGTGCTCTTATCTCCTGTACTAAAAGGCTTGCTTTGACGTGTTCAAACATTAGCTGCTTGTTACAGGAAGACTTACTTTCCAGGAATACAAAGATTCAGTCTTTCATCAAACCGTTTGTAGCAGTACATTTACTCTCCCTGAAAAAATTGTTTCTGTTGATATAGTTCAACTACACTGAAGAAGAAGAAAAAGTTCAGTTCTGAGCAGATGGGTAGGATGACTGACTGCAAACCAGGGCTAAGAAATTACTAAATATTGCTTGTGTTAAGAGCAGTGTAGTTTTTCTATATATTTCACTTCCAATTCTTCATCTATTTTATTCCTCTTCAAAAAAAAAAAAAAAAAAAGAAGTTATGAACTCTTCAAAATGTTTTCTTTTTTATTTTTCTTTTCTTTCAAATTATGCTTTTACAATCTTCTATTTATTATGGGATTTTCAGCAGCAAGGGAACCACAAAAAGTTTTGCTCCATGATGTGGGAAGTAGTTCTCCAGAAGCAGGACCAAGATAGGAATCTCTCTCATTTTATAAGCGCACAAGCAAAACGCTTTCAAGACATAAATGAGTCTCTTCATTCTCAAACTTTTCCTCTGACTGATTTTAGATAGCCAAAGCTCCGAGCCTTTAGTGGAGTCACTTTTTGGAAGTTTTATTCTTAACATATTAGGGTTGATGAACAAGGCATGGGACATTCCACAATATGCCAGCTGGGGGACTATGCAGCTGGACAAAATTATCCTTATTAGTTGGGGCTCTTTTTAAATTATGAAATATCTTTTGATAAACGTTTTTGTTATAGCTGCATAGTAGAAATGTTATAGAACATAAATAGAGACATAATGGAACAAAATAATTCTATCAAAATGACATTTTAATTTTGAACAAATGTGGCTTTAACCAGATTGTTTGAGATGTCTTCTGATTACTGAAAAAATGGGAACAGAATGTAATTTTTTAATTCAGAAATATCATCATTTACAAAGGAAAACCTGACTCTGAGTTACTTCCACTTACAGAAACACAACATGCGATGTGTTCTACTCTGACTAACCAACATAATAATATTGAATGACAAATTTTGAATATCAAGCACTTGCAGTGAAGTGCTCATAAATGATACACCATCATTCAGGGAATAATTCTGAATAATAAATCTAAGCAAATCATTGACTGTTCTTGTGCAGTTCACAAATAGAAAAAGGAGATGAGGTTTATCTAACAAATTATTCGGAGTGAATTATGCATCCAGCAGTTACCTTAAGTCCCTGATCTGTATTTTCTAAAATTTGTATAGGATGTCTCCTCTAAATATTTTGCAATATGAAAACCTAGATCAGTCATTCCCCAGACAGATCCTCTACGGCAGCATCAGTCTGCTTACACATTCCTAGATGAGACTGCTTATACATGGTTTCCTTCTGCCACTTTCACATTACCTTTCTAAGCAGATTTGTCACCTGTTCTGCGAGAAACTGTGGCCTCCATTTCCTTCAGTGACCTAAAGTAATTAAGAGCCAGATCTCCTGTCTTGAAGTACTTTTGCATATGCTTAAATTTATGCACATGAGTAGTTTCATTGATTTTGAGTATGTCTATTCATAGGAGTACTTTAAGAAAACTTATTTTCAGGTTTGAGGTCTTAGGAGATTTGTCTCCTCGTGTTAGGTACTTCCTACTTTACCAGTAAATAGAACCTTATCACTCAGCAATGTCCAAAATATGCATTACTAACCAAAGGAGTTATGAATAATATATAATAAAAATCTGTAATAATATTAACTGATTTTGCTTGAGTTTATATCATTATTTGCAGTTAGATGTTTGCAATTTATATGAAAAAAAACCCATTCAGAATCTTCTTTTGCTTTTGAGTGATATTTTGGGTCAGATGCCCAAAGAAAACTCAGCACTTAATTGCAGTTTCCGGATATGTTTGGTAGTAAACGTGGCTCTGAGCATTAAGAAAATTTGTGTAGTTTTTCAGTCATTTATGGAAGTAACACTGATGTAGATAGCTGCAATACATTTCACTTCTGGTAACCTATACAGGCAGCACTGGAGTGCAGCAGTCAGTTGAAGGAGGTGGCTTTTGGAAGGGGGAGAGGGAAGGAATATCTAAATGGGTTAGCTGTTAAGAACAAGAAGCTTTTGATTTAAGAAATATTAAAAATGAGTTCCTGGATTTTATTCCTGACGTAGGCCCAATTAATATATTTCCCCAAACCGAGACACTGTATTTGCAGGATTTGTTTAATATTAATGGAGGCATTAAAGGGATAATCTAGTACCTGTAAGATGCTTTCACATTTTTTTTCCCTTTTTTTTTCATTCAAAAATACAGAAGCTTCTTCTTACCTTATTGATCAAAAATGCTTTTCCTCAGGAAACAGTGCAAAATGTCCTCTTTTCAAGGCAAATGAATGTGGGGATTGGTGAGAAAAGGAGAAAGGTAATATATACTTGCAAAAATGCCAGGATTTGAGCTGGAAATAAGCCTCCAGCATAACTTGCATTTTCATATTGTTCATACAGCCATTCAGAACTTATATTTTTTCTTTTAAATGCATACAACTAGTTAAAAATATATGCTGCAAGTCTTTTCTTCCTACTGCTTTTCCAAATTTCTTCAAAAGGGTTATGTTATAATTGCCATTTAGAAATTTCCACTCATAGGAAAATTCACACAAAAATAAGCTTATTAATTAAATAATTTCACTACTTAAATAAAAAAGTGATCAGAATAAATTAAGTATTTTTGTAAGGGATTTTTTGAGATACGTCTTGGTACCTTATCCCAGATATACTTAAAAATTTTGTTTTTCTTCCAGCTGCAAAGTCCATCTGCTATCTTAGTAAAATTATGCGAATATATTAATCACTAGACAAATTACTAATAAAAATTAGGCTTACTGAAAAGTTATCAGCTGTAACTCTGTCACAGTATTTAACTCCATGAAATTTTTCAGTAAAGTAAAAAAAAACTCACACAATATTTTCTGTCTATGCACACATACATGTTTCCTAAATGGATGGATTGCCTTTCATGCACTTAAATTGATTTTAAAAGCGAAACCAAAACCAGCTTTTTACACGTTGTCTCCTGGTTCTTTGGATGAAGTTATGAACAAAGGGTACCCTTCCAACAGGTTGACCATTCCCCTATGATCTAACCACACTTTCTCCTTTAACAGTGTCCATGCGTTTTAATAACTGCATGGACATCATTTACCAGAATCAAGAGGAATACCTTATATACAAGGACACATAACCCAGGACTCATTTCAATATTCATGAGTTTTTCAGCTGTATTAAAGAAATTTAAGTAGCTAGTGAACACTGGATTGCATTCCTCCACCATGTATCTTTTATCTGGCTCTTAAAGTTAAGCATTACTAAGGCAGTTTTAAATTCTTCTTTGGAATACAACTCCTTGGTAGACATGTAATACATGCTGTAGATTCTCCAGCGTGCATGCCTACATTAACAGCCACAGCTATTTATAGTTGCTAACAGGGTCCTAAAGACATGAAAGTTCCCAGACCCAGCAGGTTAGCTTTGAACTTACTGAAAGAAAAAAAAATTAAAAAATTTGGAAAGTTCTCCCCTCAAGCCAAAATGTGGAGGCTCATTTCCCACATCAGATTTTTTTTTTCAAAACTTGCTAGAAAAGTCCAGATTTAGGTTTCAAAAACCATAAGGAAAAAACAAAACTCATTGTTACTCTTTTTTTCTGGACAAGTCTTGACATTTTCCAATGGTATCTCCATCTGAAATAAGAGATCAGTTTAGGAATAAAAAATACAATCACTACATGAAAAAAAACGACATTCAAATGTTGTTAATTAAATAAGGGAGTGGATGTCAATGTTAATGTGTAGGTACATAAAAAGAACCTTATTTTGCAGATGTATGACAGGGCTCCCTGAAGAACGCAAGTTTTTCTATATTAATTCCATGGTAGTTGAAAGCTACATAATCAAAAACAACTTCCAAGTTTGGCAGAAGTACAACACCGGCTGTTTAAAATAAAAGGTCTGTATGGAAAGTTCAGTTTTGTTTTGTTATTTTTTTTATTCCCCTAGGGTCATTGTGGTGGAGGAAATATTTTTATCCAGGCCTCAGGAAACGGTGGTCTGGCTAGCAACTGCAGTGGTGCGAATGGTTACATGAAGAGTATTTACTTGGGGCAAAGCATGCCATCACCTACCTCTGCCCCAAAACTCCTGAACTACAAGACCTAATCAATGTCAGTGGCCACCTGGAAATACCCAGTGAGGAAGGACTATGGCAGCTACTACCCTGAAAACAAATCTTCAATCTGAAGCGAAGTGAGTCAGTAATGTGTAAGTAAGATATTGGTGTGGATAAGCAGAGCTCTGCTGAGTTACATTTCAAACAGAAATTCAACAAGAAGACATCACACACTTCACATATAAATGGGCTGAAACAACAAGGAACATACATAGTTTTCTGATGGAGTCTTCCTGCTTTGAAGCTGAATAAATATTATGGCAGAGTCAATGCGGTAACCTCAAGTTAGCAGAAATCCATCAGATTTTCTGAAGATAGTTTTACCAATTTTCACTCCTCTTTTCAGGACTCTGGAAGTGTTTCTTATGTGACCCTTTCTAATATAATGAAGTCCGTTTCCTATTCCAGACCTGAAAAGTTTGTGCATGTTAATCTGTAGATCTATCTGGGTTCTTCTGCTGTAACTCTGCCCATTCCAGACGCCTTACAAACTGGTTACCTTTTCTTTGGCTTCTTCAGAAAATATGAAATGAAAACGTCAACATCAACTGTCAGGCTTAGAGTGCACACTGTTTCTTAATCCCCAAAGGATCTTCCATATATACAGACAATTTATGATATCACTTACAAGTTTAATCAACACTCTGTCTTTGTTAGCCATTCAGATGCACTCAGGCAAGCATCTTCCTATGTTTTCCCTTTCTCTTCAATACTTGTGGGATTCATTTAGGAAACTACCTCTTTAGGCTATTATATTTTAGCTTTTGTTTCCTTTGGATATTACATTTTTGAGATACTTTCCCTCATGCTACAGCTCAATATGTTCTACAGCTCAATTTTTTTATTAAGCATTTTTCTCTAAGACACCTCTACCTTCCAAGCTTTATCAGCATTGCTCTATCTTCCACTTTCTGTTTTATAAAATATGAAAAAATACAGTTTGCTTTTTCTTGTTGGTGGTGCCTTTATGAGTAGGTGCAGCGCTGTCTTAATCTTCTACTAACTTTCTTACATGTCACTACTCATCTCTTAACTAATTGGTGCATATTTGCAAATATCAAGAGAACCTCAGAAGAAAACCTTAAGGTGGGTTAGCAATAAACTTCTTTTATGGGGAGGGAGGATAGAGGGAGGGGAGAAATACATTCATAAGATTACATTTAAAACTAGTCATAATTTTTACAACTGGCCAATATACTGAATTATTAATTCCATACAAAGCCACTTAAGAAAAAACATAGTCCATTAAGAACAGATGACAAAATAGAGTATATTCTGGTTTACCACTTGATTTGCCAAAACTGTGGCATTTCCACTAGAAATGAACTAGTATTTGGCAACTCGCCTGATTTTCAACATGTGATGTCTAGCTGATACTGTGGGGAGCTGAACTTTCACCATAGTCATGATGTATTAACCGCAGCTTTGGTAGCACCAGTGGCTGACCAGCAAGAGTCTGAAAATCATTTTTTATGCACTCACTTCGCCTCAGACTTCATTTTCCTCTTTTCAAATATTTCAGACAAAACTACTCAGTAGTATCCAACAATGAGACCAGGGAGAAAATCTTGTTTTGTACACATTGAAAAAATTCTGGCAGTCTTTCCTTTGAAGTGCTCCATGTCTTCTGCACCTGAGAGCAAAGGCCTGAAATTTTAAAAGGATGCACAACATTGATATAAATTCAAACCCATTCTGGCTTGGACAAGTAAGGAACTTAGGGACAGCATTTTTGACAGAGGATTCACAGAATTACAGAATGATGTATGTTGGAAGGGTCTTCAGGAAGTCCCTAGTCCAGCCTTCTCAGAACAAGGTCACACTGAATTCAGAATTCAGGTTGCTCAAGATTTTGTTCTGCCAGGTCTTGACAATCTTCTTGGATTCATGACTACCAAGGCATGCTGCTGGCTCATGTTTACTCTGCTTTTCCCTAGATCCTTTTCAGCAAAGCTGCTTCCCAGTCAGTCAGCCCCTAACCTGCAGGAAATTAGTTATTCCTCACCACTAAGCCATATGGGAGGAGTGAGCAGGGAGCCTTGCTCTCCTTTTTTGTCCTGAGGATTTCTTGCTGGCATGGAGAAGGGAGCCACCATACTCTAATGTGGAGAGAACAAAAAAGAGACTGGCACTGGGAGGAGAAATTAAAAATTCTGCCTAATATGTTAATAATTATATAGGACCACAGAGATATCTATAATAATTTGAAGCTAGAGAAGAGGTCACCAAGACCTTTTTGTTATAGGACGTATTAGAAGGCTGGATGAAGAAGATTATATTAAGAGTTACAAAAAGTTTGTCAGCTGGGTTATGGCAAACTCAATTCTGGTAAAAAAAAAAAAAAAAGGAAGACTTGGGAACAAATGAAGTAGATTAGACCTTGTTAAAGAGGGTGAGGAGCAGATACATCATAAGAAGGAGAAGAGGAATAGGCTAGGAAAAGAAACTGGGATGGGTATTTGGGAAATAGGTAGAAAGCCATTACCCTCAGAGGTAAGGAGTCAGGCAATGGAAACAATTGCAGAAAAGCAGTAAAAATAGATCAAATGCAGATCTTCATGAGTAGAACAGAGATCAGGAAAGTCTTGGTGCCTAAGCACAACTAAAAATTCTGAGATGAGACTGTTGCTGTGCACAGTGAATTTCATGATGGATTGCTAAAGGATTTCACTCTCATGAGTGAAAATTTAGCTGGGTTAAAGGACCACCTATGGGGAAGACATTGAACTGAAAAGATGTGACAGCTTTGAAATCTAGGGACATTTAGAAAGAGGGCATAAATATTGTAGAAAATGGCAGATGACATCTGTAAAAATAAATAATATGCGAAATTACAATCAAATGCAAAGTATTATGCATATTTAAAAGGTGAAAGATTTTAAAATGTTATAATATTTTTTTAAATTCTTGACTATATCATCATAGTTTTTCACTGTTCAAGATATGTGTATGATTAAAGTCTTATTTTACTTACATTGCATCATATACTGTTGTAAATGGATGAATTTAAGTTTCAAATAAAACTAAGAGTAGCCTATTTCTCTACCTTAGTTTTATTCACAAATAATGCACCATCAGCAGAGCTGTCTGGAGGAAATGCAAGACCTCAGAGGCTCTTCAACCTTCAGTTTTTTCCTTCATAAATCTGAGATTTTTGTATCAAGGAAACACTGAAATTAGTTTTCTTCTCTTTCAGTTCCCTCCAGCTTGAATTAGGAGTCAGAATCTCTGGCTTCTTGAACACCAAACTTTGTTTAGACCACTCACAAAGGTTACTATTTTATGTGCATGAGTAACACAACTCAACAAATCTGAAATTTGAACATGGTCTTATCTCTAGAAATGCTATGCATAACTTTTATCTTCAAAAATATTTCTGAACTTAACTTATGCATATCTTTGCACTTAAGTTTGGTTTGATAACCTGTAAAGCAGATCTAATTTTTTTTGTGTTTTCCTGTGCACTTTTCCATACTGGGAAGTATCATTTGTTCAACACACATTGGTAAAATGAGTATTAAGTTTATCAATGCCATCCACAGTTCCTCAACAAGAGGGAAAGAGAGAAAAATAAAGACTGAGAGGAAGCAAGGTAAAAGAGAAAGGGAGAAAAAGAGGAAGGGAGAAAGAGAGAAAGAGAAAGAGAAAGAGAAAGAGAAAGAGAAAGAGAAAGAGAAAGAGAAAGAGAAAGAGAAAGAGAAAGA
>WYDI02034329.1:0-14224 GCA_009867235.2 Psittacus erithacus
AAAAGGAGCGTGACCAGCAGGTCCAAGGAGGTGATCCTGCCCCTCTGCTCTGCTCTCGTGAGACCTCACTTGGAGTACTGTGTGCAGTTCTGGGGTCCTCAACATAAAAAGGACATGGAAATGTTGGAACAAGTCCAGAGGAGGGCCATGAGGATGATGAGGGGACTGGAGCACCTCCCATATGAAGATAGGCTGAGGAAGTTGGGGCTGTTCAGCCTGGAGAAGAGAAGGCTGCGTGGAGACTTTATAGCAGCCTTCCAGTATCTGAAAGGGGACTATAAGGAAGCTGGGGAGGGACTCTTCATTAGGGACTGTAGTGATAGGACAAGGGGTAACTGGTTCAAACTTAAAGAGGGGAAGTTTAGATTGAATATAAGAAGGAAGTTCTTTACTGTAAGGGTGGTGAGGCACTGGAATGGGCTGCCCAGGGAAGTTGTGAATGCTCCACCCCTAGCGGTGTTCAAGGCCAGGTTGCACAGAGCCTTGGGTGACATGGTTTAGTGGGAGGTGTCCCTGACCATGGCACGGGGGTTGGAACTAGACAATCTTAAGGTCTTTTCCAACCCTACCTATTCTATGACTTTATGATTTTAAGTTTTTCCATAAAAACCATCTAATTTCATGAAGCTCTTTCTTAATTTGTCTCCAATTTTCCCCTCAGAAAACAGAATAAATCCCCACCACAGAGACTATGCAAGTCAGAGATCAGTGAACCTTAAGAACATTAAAGTTGCCATGCTACTCAAAAACTTAAGGCATTGTAAAAATTTACTTATAATATTGAACAAAGTAATTTCTAGGTTGATGTACTAATACACACTAATACACAGAGAAACTAATTTTCTTTACTTAAAAAGAGTATCTTGCAGTCATGAGTCTATGTTCAGATAAACTTGTTTCCCCTATTTATCTGTGGTAACATCTGTAACTAAAGAAAATAAAACTCAAACTCAAAATAGTTAAGAATCTGAAAGCAACAGCATGTATTAAAATAGCACCAAGTTTAACATTGCATCTTCATGCGTATGTTATAAACAGACTCACACCTTCCTTTCAACTTAGTTTAAACTACTTCTTGTTGAGTATTTTTGGTCATTGATATTTACCACATGTGTGCTAAAAGCTTGATGTCTGTTTTTCAAATACACCTATGGTACTACCAGGGAAACTTCCCTACCTCTTAAAAAGAGTACTAACAGCAGCTTGCACCCACAACAGCAAACCCACAAATCAGGGTGGGGGGAGAGAAGAAGGGGGAAGTACTTCCTTATTTTAGATGCAGGAAATAGAAATTCAAAACAGCCTCACAAAAAGCCTGAAGAAATCAGGAAGCCCTGACTTAAGTCACCACAGGCCAAACAAACAATTCCAATCCCCAAATCAACTTTAATTATAATCCTCCTAATTTCTTTGTCTGTTTTCGAAACCTCATATTTGTATTTATAGCTTACAGACAGACAAGACTTCCTTCTACACAGAGTGGTTTTTTGGGTTCTTGTACCCTATTACCACCCTGTAAGTGAAATCTGTTGTGTGTACTGCAGTTAAGAATATTCAGAAGTACAGAAGGTCAGTATTATAGTCTGGTACTGCACTGATGCTCCCTATTTGTTGGTATTTCATTTACTAATTAGAAGGACAAAAGAGGATAACATAACACATGAACTTTGATTTCAAATGCTCCGCCTTTTCAGGGGAGATTTGATTGGTACTCAAACAAGAGAAGCTATTTAGATGGAATAAGTGGCTTTTCACAATCTCAAAGTCAAATGGATAAACAGGTGGTTTTAAAACTGTCAAGAATGAAGACCTACAGGAGAAAGTCCAATCTTAACCATGAGCTTTAGCTCAAAGTTGCAAGTTACTAGTTAAAAATAGAAGATGGTGTCTTTTTGCATTGCCACAAAAAAAGGTTATGTCGATTACAGCTCCCAAAAAAAATATTTTGTGAAAACATCTCATTACTTCTGAAAGCAACTCTTCAAAAACTCACAGCCATATTGCCTTTTTCCTTCCTCCCCTCTCCCCAACTTCTGCGAACCCATCGCTTCACATGATGGGGTTTTCTTAATTAAATGTAAAGACTTGACTGATCATAGAATACCAGGTTGGAAGGACCTCTAGCTCATCTACACAAATGGCCCAGCAACCTGTCCAACTTTACCTTCAAGCGTGCAGTGTTGGGGAATCCACCACTTCCCTGAAGAGGTTTTTTCCGGTGGCTGACTGTTCTCATTGTGAAACATTTTTCACTTGTGTCCAATCAGAATCTCCCCAGGAATAACTTGTGCCCACTACCCCTCATCTTTCCCATGTGCCCCCCTGTAAAAACAGGAGTCGCCACCTTTGCAGCCCCCTTTCAAATACTGAAACATGGTGACAAGCTCTCCTGAGCCGCCTTTTCTCCAGGCTGAACAAACCCAGTTCTCCCAGCTTTTCCTCATACATCAGGCTTCCTAGTCCCTTGATCATCTTTGTGGCTCTTTCTCTGAACCCTCTCCAGCCTGTCCACGTTTCTATTGTATATCAGGGACCAAAACTGAACAAAGTATTCCAGGTGTGACCTGATAAGCGCTAAGTAGAGTAGGATAATGATTTCTTTATCTCTGCTGGTAATGCCCTTTTTGGCAATTCCTCTCTCAAAAGTAAGCTTACCATTTCATCAACTTGTTTCTGTTATTTCCTCCCACAAAATGTAATACACCACCACTGGAAGTTCACTGACGCTGAAACACACAAGAAGGATAGAAAGTGAAAGATGTCCTGCTTTGGTACTGTTCAACCGCCTCTCACAATACACCCCAATTTGAAGGAAAATCTTCAGCTGCCTATTCTGGTTGATTCTTAAATTGAAAAATTAATTTTCTACTTTTAAGGCATCAAAGTCTTAGGAAGAAAAACTTCCAAACCTGCAAATACATGGGTTTAATCAATCTTTTCTTTTACTCCTGACCATATCTATGAGTTCATCAAACTACAATGAAAAAGGGTGTATCAAAAAATCCCTTCTTTCTTTCCCCTAGAATTTGTGGTTCTCAGACATTTCTTTCCCAGGAGCTTAAGTTCATGGGAACTATCAAGTTGAACTATTCTTACATGAAGGTGAAGTTGATCTGACTGCCTTCTTTGCCAGGAGCTCAGAGGAGGTTGCCATGACCAAAAGAAAAGATAAAGTCAAGAACACTGCAGCCGTCCCAACTCTTCGCTGATGCTAGCCAAAATCAGTCTTACAGGAAGCAGAAAGTTACAGAGGACTAATTTACAGTTGCAGACCCAGAAGTGAAGCAGCTCCAGCAGCACCAGCATCGTAACATTACAATTTTTCCTCTACATGGCATCTGACTACATCTCAAGTCCAAATTACTGATGAAAATAGCGTGATATATACATCTCATTAAGTAGGACAAAAGCTTTGTTATGGGAGCCTAGCGGCATTTTAGGACAGAAAAGAAACATCAGGAGAAAACTTCAAAGACTCCTCTGACCTTAAGCTCATCAAGAATTAAAAGCAAGAGAGACTTTTAGTCCTTTCCTTACTCCAACCCAATCTGCTAAGTGGAATCAATGAACAGCTCTGAGCATACAAGTTACTTGATACAAAACCTTCTTTGTATTACAACTCTATTCTTTATATAAATAACCCAGAATTCTCCTCAATATGGTCTTCCTAACAAGAGCCTTCACAGTTTGTTTTAGAACCACAGCGTGGCTAATTCTGAAGATTTCTTCAACCAACTGATCTTACAAGCCAAAAGCATCTCCAAGCACTTTACGGACATGCTATGTTCAGAAACTGTATGCACAAAACAGTTTGTGAAGTATAAAAAAGGCTGAAAATAGCCACAAGCATTTCAGTAATAGAACACAAAAGCTTTTTCCAACAAGCATACTAATCTGTTCTCCATAGAGAGCATCTAGTTTTTCAATGACACCTCCAATTCCAAATTCAGTGTAAAAATCAACCCCACAACCAAAACCCAAACCAACAAAACAATCACATCAATGGTTCAGCTATCACTCCATAGGCCTTAATGGACATGTTATTTCTGTCACCATCTTTGCTAGTGTTGGCAGCAATAATTCCTGTTGCCAAAGCCATGACGATTGTTGACAATTCAAGCAGAGCAGAAACTTAAAGTCCTAAGAAGTCTACCATTTGGCTGGCATCATTTTTGGCCTTGTACAAAAGAGATATAGCATATAATAGCAGGTTTGAATGATCCCAAGACCACCAAAAACTGTGTAACTGGTGGGTTGGCAATTAACTGCCAATGATCTTAGTAATAACTTGAGTTTAAGGAGGAAGGCAGCAGCTCACAGAAGATGTATTAGATCAATAAACAAACTACTTGGTAGACTGAAGTGGCAGAAGAACCCTTCCTCTTTGCAAAAGCAAGGTAAATTCTCTCAGCTTAATACTAACAGGATTTGTGTGCCTACAATCTAAGCCACTTTCCAAGAAGAGACTGGTATCTTACACATCAACAAAATAAGATTCTGTAACAAAGAAAAGCTCATGAGGAAATTCTATGATTCCACCTCTGACAACAGTGCATAATATTAAGCCAAAGTTGTGAGGCATCAATATTATCTCTATTTTCATTTACAGCCTCATGTCTTGCCTGGTACTCTTCTGTGCAGCCTGGCACCTTGCATGGGGCAAGTATAACCAGCAGAAACTCACTGTCCTAACTTCATTCTCACTCCTTCTTGATCCTTCCTCCTGAAAGATCTTCCCCATCCACTCCTACTCTATCATCTTCTGGCTGGAGAGGCTTCCTCCCCTCCTAAGCACCTTAACACAGTTACTCCACAATAGTAGTTGAAGGTGCTTCTAGATCTCAGTGGTAGAATTAACATGCTGGAATTTGTCATCCATACTTCAGGAAGATGGTGCTTGTTGTACTGACAACTTGCACTTCGGCTTTTACCACAAGCAATCTCTCCTCCTTCTTCATCTCTCTCCCAGGGACAGGTTCCTGCCTTGTCAATATCGAGAAGTCTTCAAAATTCCCATGCCAATAAGCAAGTCCTACCCAGCCTCTCTCACTTCCTATCAGGAAGAGAATGACATACACATACAGATATAGAAAACACTATGATACTAAGGTTCAGAATCATGAAAAACTGAAATTGCATTCTTGGAGTGTAAGCTGGACATCAGAGCAAGGCATTAACTCTTCTTTTCCCTCCAACAGAAAAATTCTACATCAAATCTGTTTCAACTGAATTCACAAATTAGATGTAATTTATGTACCAATTCATAGCAACTGTTCCCTCAGATACAAACCCTTCTGCCTAAAATCTCCAAACCTGTAATCACCTCCACAAAGAAAGCTCCTCTGTTCTTCTGCAGCAAATGCCTTTCACAAAATTACTTAGGCAGCAAAGAGGTTTACTGACCAAGTTAAAAAGGCCAAAATACTTGGAGAACGCTGCAAATACATGGAAAATGAGCACTGAATACTTTTTTGTTTAGTTTCAGTCAATTTTGTTCTCCATTATGAAATATCAACCAAGCAAATGTACTGCTGAGAAAAGGAAAACTACAGGTTGCCTAGAAGGGTTCTGGAGTTTACACCTTTAACATACTCAAAAGCCATCATGGGCAACCTGCTCCAGGTGGACCTGTCAGAGCAGAAGGGTTAAACAAGACAACCACTGGCAGTCCCTTCCAGCCTCAATCGTTCTGTGAAATAATAATCACTTGTACTCAATGAAATACTACTTTCACTGTGCACGTGGTATCAAATATTAAAAAGGCAGAATTCCAAATCAAATTCTAAAGTAACTGACTTTGAGAGAAGAAACAAATTTTTGAGTTTTCTTTAGAGGCTTCTAACCAAAATATAGACATACAATAAAGAACCTGGTTTTATCTCAAGATCTCCGTTTTCCTGTAATACTAAGTGCAGCATCATCTATCAGTGTCCAGTATGAGATGAATGTCCTGATCATCCTTCTTTCATATTTTCTCGTTTGAAATAACCATTAAAGCTATAATACAAGTCCTGTTAACCATTTTTTGAAAAATTACATAATTACTCAATACTTGCATAACTATTAGAATTTGAGGGTTTCTCAGCTATATTTTTTTTAAGTATTATGAAGATCTCTAGGAAAAAACAAGTAATTATTCCACCTGCATTTCCAGATTAATTATAATTCTGTAGCTCAGATACTCATGAGCTAGAAACACACTTAGGTAGTTCCAATCTACAGTCAAAAATATAGCCCAAGTTTGTGCAGTGTTTTCTACAGAGATCTCCAAACATCAGGTCTTTGCATTATCTCAGACCACACAATTGGAAAAAAAAAAAACAAAACACCACAAAAACAAAAACAAGAAAACTTTCATGTATTTCTCAACTCCACAAAACAAACAGAAAAATTAATCTATGTAAGAAATTACAAAGGAAAAACCTGAAATAAAGAAATCATCAGTTGGATTTAAATTGGGACCTATTAATAAAGAGACCTTACAAACTGCCCCCATGACAGTCTGTAGTGTATAAATATTGACAGGGAGTGGCAACCTTTCAGTTAAAGCCAATCCTTTACAAGATTTTGAGTATCAGGACAAACTTTGACCTGCGCTTCGGTTAGAAGCTGGTACTGATCCTCTGCTGGTTCTCCCCTAGGAACATGGGCAGCTCATCGGACCCAGCAACTGCTGCTTGGCTAGACAATCTCTAGACTGCTATAACTAAATATGCACCACAGCATGTTATACTCTGCTGATGCTGAGCAGACCACAGAGAGATCTCTAGTCTTCTGACTTGAGATTACACTACAGGAGATTCAAACATCTCAGCAGAGCAAAACACTATGGACAAGAAGAGCTACAAACCACTTTTATTCATAAATATTGGGTTTCAGCTCTTGTTCAACCACTGTATTGGATGTTCATTTCAACAGACTGAGAAAGATAAAAGACAGTATTATTTGCATTTGTTTTAAGAGAGATATAACTGAGTGCTGTCTACATAGTGCTTATGGGTTTACCAGTATTGTCTCATCATCCTTCTGCCTTTACTGCCGCTCGAATGACTGGATAAATTAAGGCAAAGACAGAATAGTTTTCAACCATTCTCTAATTTTGTTTTCAGAGAAGGAAGTCCAATTTTCCAGTATCGCCATTTGAAACTGCAATTTCTTGATGACAAAGATGTTTTGATAACTAGCATCAAGCAACATTCACAAAAAAAAAACAAAACAGACGTTTTTAATGACATGTTTTGGGACCTCTAATATTCAAGATAAACATCCTGCATTGGGACAAACACATCAGTATTCCTTGGTAAGAGACCTGAAAACACTCTTTATGTAGTACTAAAATATGTCCTAGAGAATTCTGCTAACAGCAACAGTAAAGCTACCAATATTTTCTGATCACAGTGCTTCTGAATATTTTATAACTTCTCAGTGAGTGGCTCCTGATGCTACCACTGTCCTCAATGTCCAAAGATTTACAGACCAACAGGCTGATTTTCAATTTGTCCAACAAAAAATTCCAGGTGTTTCCCTCTTCCTTCCCATCACTAACAAAAAACTAGCACACTCTGCAGTTGCCAGGGAAAAGGACATTGTTACAAATATTTTTACTTATTAAGAGGACTTAAGGTCTACTACAGGGCTTTGGTTGGGTTTCTTTTATTCCTCTTGTTGAAATGTGTCTTAACATCAACTAAAACCTACTGTCATTCTTGATTAAAACTTTCTATAGGAAAAATAGTACCATTCTTACAGCCTCTAGTTTTACAAGAAGAAAACTGGTTAACTGTTATTCCTGTATAATATCTATACTATACAGTGTGAACAAAACACTAACATTTTGACAGTCCCACCAGCTCTACTGATCACTTTTTTGAGGCTTACACAATATTGAAATATTCTTCTAAGAGGTGCAATCTGAAATGAGAAGCCACCAAATTACTGTATTTCCAAAGCCAACTTACTTGCAATTTACCTTTAACATACCAAGCTATGTATTTTATCATTAATTTCACATCAACCTATATATTTCATATTTCTTGGTGGTAAGCAGGTAGTATCAACCTGCAATTATATTTTTGCATCTAAAGCTTGGATATGGTAACCTGAAGACACCAAATTTTATTTCTAGGTCAGCCAGAAGTCTAACTGCAGAATAAGAATGGTTAGGGACTGAACTACTAGGATTGGAAGGGACCTTAAAGATCATTCAGTTCCAACATCACTGCCACAGGCAGGGACATCTTTCACCACACCAGATTGCTCAAAGCCCAGTCCAACCTGGTTTCAGCACTGCCAGGGAGGAGGCAGACACAACCTCTTTAGGCATCCTCTTCCAGTGTTTCACTACCCTCACAGTAAAAACCTTCCTCCTTATGTCCAAACTAAAAATTATTCTCTTTCAGCTTAGAACTGTTTACCTTTGTCCTGTCACTACAGGTGCTAGTAAAAAGTCCCTCTCCATCAGGACAGAGACACATTCGGACATTCTCTGCAAATATCCCCAAGCCTTTCTCCACAGAGCTGCTTTTAATCCATCTAACATCCAGTCTGTATTGATGCTGGTGACCACCCCAACACAAGAGCAGGATCTTGCTCTTGGATCTAAAGAATGGTAAGAACTTGTCCAAGGAGATTTAGTCAATGACAACTTACCTTACCCCTTAATATGAACTACTTCCAAACAACTTGGGGCATTCTAAAGCTGAAAATCCACAAAAACTCAAACTCTGTTTTTTCTGTGCATGAGCTTCATTGGGAAATGAACAAGCTTCTCAGATACCAAGTTTCTCTAGCATTTTTTCACTCAAACTCTAAAAGCACAGTTAATGCTGTTTCAGTGAAGCTAGTCTTCTACATTTATTTTGATAAAGTATCTTTACTTCAGAAGTATATTCTTTATTTTTTTTATTTTCCAAATCCCTAACCACCAGGTCTTCAGAAGCACTTTCTAACAAGTTAAGCAGGAGGGAAAAGAGGTCTAGTGATGAGATCTAGAACTCCGAATCCCAGAGATTAAGAAATTACTTTGCCTTTTCCTGGGAAAGACAGATGAACATGAATTCATCTAGCTTAACAGACCTACGAAACAGACCTACAAAATAAACCTAGGAAAAACAGGTGAATCATGCTCTGTACCTGTGTATTTTTGGTTCAACAAAAATAGAAACCTCTTGAGACTAGATAAAACCAAGTTTGCCATATGCAGTGTTTACTGCATATGTTACAGTGTCAGTTAATTTGCAGCCAAAGTGCTGAACAAGTGAAACATTTGCCATCTTTGAAGATTAAGACCATCAAAATTCTGAAGCTTTAAAAATCAACTACTCAATTACTTGAATGACTGAGTTGCCCAAGTGCTTACATCAAACACGAAAAGAATCTGTGTCAGTTACCAGAGCAGAGAGAGCACCAAAAAACATTTTCATGAAAATATACTAGTTATTTTTTAATCAAAAACATACGCAGCTTCAGATCAAGATGTGCCCCTTCCAGTCATGCATTACACCCCTTCCTCTCTATTCTCCAGAAATTGGAAGCCCATAAACCCCAAGGATTTAGTAAGAAACACAGAGGAATAAGAAATCTGATTTTATTCCAAAATTGTTGTAGAAGTATGCTCACTGAACACTACCTTCCACTGCTTAATATCATTAACGAGACACTAAGCTCAAGTTATAGCAAGTTACTTATACTACCATTGGCTCTACTTAGCATGCCTATAGCATTCATCAGTCTCTGACCATTGCACACCCTAGAGTGTGACTACCTAATGCAGCCTTCCCAGTGCTATTGGATCTTTTGAGGACTGTAAGACTCCTAGAACCTGCTAGTTCAAGAAAAAGCACATATTAAGCTGTGGCACATGGTTTACACGGAACAGAGGCTTTTGCCTCCTCATAGCCAAAAAGACATCATCACCAAAAAAAGACAGCCTACCTATTATTTCCCAACCTAGTACTAAATCAAGCGCATGGAAGCCCCAAAGAAACAAACAAATTTAGTTACAGGGGGTTGCAACTTAGTCTGTTTTTGTACTCTGTTCTTATTATAATTATAGAAGAGAAAACAACAAAAAAAAAAACAACACATCTCCCCCCTGCACTTCAGTGTTATAAATTTCCTTCCTGCAGCATGTAAACTGAAGTCATACAGTCCTCAGTGTGTCTCTTCCGCCTGCTCTGTTGTCAGCACTCTTCTCCCACACCTTCCTGAAACGGTAACATGCCTTCCTTTGTATCAGCGCACCTCCCCCACCATCATCTTCCTAGCATGTTCAGACTACTTCACATACAAATTCAGAATCTCTCTAGCATACAGACCTAGCTTCTGACATGTACAAAAACCAAAGTGGCTACAAAACTGATTTAAAAGTTATTGCATGCCTGCCTTCCAGTCTACAGGGGCTACAAACTGATGGCAAATTAAGAGTAAGAATTGAAGCAAAATGAAGTAAAGCTAACAAGGATAAAATCAGCCTAAGAGAAGCCAGGGGCATTGCTGAGACTTTTCTTTGCACAGACAGAAAAATGTTTCTTGAACCTGAAAGAACTCCAGCATTTTAAATCTACATGTATAGAATATCAGACGCTGTGTCTGTGCAACAAAAGTGTCTGCGCATCAGTTATTCATATATTACCACTCAGATATCAGATACACATAGTTAGCTAACACCTGTGCTTAGGAAGAGTGAAAGGAATTATAAATAACATCAATTCACAACTTTAAGACAAAAAAAGGTTTTTTAGGTTTAAGGGGTTTTACAAAAAAGGATTTTCAAGTGTACCAGGCCTACAGCCTGACAAGTTTTCCTCTTTAACCTGGGGCTACGAGAAAGCGAAGGGGTGTTCATCTTAGAAGATATTTTAAATGCAGATCAATTATACCTGCACCTAGACATTTCTTCCTTAAGAGCATATCCACATAGATTATAATGTATTTGATATATAAATAGTACCCTGGGCCAAGAATGATGCTTAAAGCGTGAATCATCACATTACGAACCTGCGTGAAACATTTAAACTCCTTAAAAAGTGTTAGGATAGTTAAATTCCCTAGAAAAGAACTCAAGAACCAACTCGAGATGAGAGCAAGGAAACAAAAGAGAAGTCAGGCCAGCTGAAAAATTGACAGAGTGGGCTACCACCTACAAAGTTTACCTACCAGGTGATTTCTTCAGAAGTGCTTTCTTTTTTAATTGATATTAATTTAAAAGAATAACTGCACTTTAAAAATAGATGCTAAAGATCTGGGATGCAAACACACATTCTAAAGCTTCACACAGCCTGACAAGAAGAATCCCAACAAGCTCATTTCCAAACTGACTACAGTTTAGCTCCAAATCACAAGATAACTGAAAAGGGTCATATCCTTAAACCGATTACTATCACTGTATGAAGGTCCCTATAGTATGCCCAGCATTATAGCACATAATAGCAAACTGAGTCATGGTTAACATAAACCCCTGAACTCTTAACTGGACCTAAACTCTTCACACCAATCAATAGAAGCTGCGTGTAAAAATGTCAGAGTTGACAACCAAAACTGGCAAAGTGTATCCAAAGCACCAGACATCTTCTCACTAGCTGTGGTTCTGAGATGACAGATATGAAAACTGGATGAAAAGCAGCAAGCTGACTGGAAGATGCAATGCTATTTGTCTTTGTGGCAGCAACATCCACAAAGCTCCACTTTTTATCCAGGGATGTAGATTTGACCTGTCAATACTTCAGAAGGTCATAAATCAGTAATAAGCTAAAGAGAGTGCACAACATCATGAACTTTTAAAGATTTTCCTTAGATTCTTTTCACCTCTCAACTGCCTTATGCTCAAACGAGCTTTCTAAGAGCCATGTAACAGATGAAGAATGACTATTAAGCGCCATCTCCACACCCACATCTCCCTTCCCCCCAAACCCAAATGTCAGAGCTCATACTAGGAACAAACCCAATTTACTTGCTCTCCTCTCTGACAGCAGAAAGCCAGGGAAAAAATATACTGAGGAACTTTCATCACTTGCTACAAATTAAAGAAATTCTCTACTTCAGCACAAAAGCACAAATTACAATTTACTACTACTTCAGGGCACCCCCAGGCATATCTAAGCATCCAGCTACATCCCAAACAATTTGGCTGGATTTCGCATACACTTTGTTGAGGTACTTTCTGTAATCAGAACTAAAATATCATCCACTTTTGTCAAGCAACTACCAAATAACACTGGTTTTATGTCAGGAAGGAAGTGTTATGGTTTGCTTTCTTATGATGCAATTATAACACCAACAACACTGGAGAGACCCATTCAACCATCAGGTATTATCAAGTAGGGAAACAATGAGCAAGCAGCCCTCTATCCCCGGCCTAGCACACCAACTACTTTAAAATGTATTCAAACCCCTGCCATGACTACTTCCCCACCTGTTATTAACCTTATTAATCTGAGGCATATTAATCTTAGAGCAGCATTTTACACGTCACTGATTACCATTTGCAAACATCTAGGCCAAACAGGCTGAAGTCAGCGCTGCAGCGCTTAACCACAACATAAGAGGACCTCACTCTCTAGAAGAAAAAAAAGATGTTGAAGAGGGAATTGGTATTATCAAAGCTATTTACAGTCTCCTGCTTACACGCAGGACTGGCGCTCACAAATTACACATTGTATAAAGTGTCCACCGCCCCTTATGACAGTCGGCGAAAAAAAAAAAAGAAAGAAAGATGCATGAAGCAAGAGAAATGACAAGTCTGTGGCATGACCGGACGGGCGCCTCCTTGGCAAGGGAGCCACTCTCCCTGCACACAGACATTCACGCACCCTCAGCTCAACGCTGAGTAAACACAATACCAGTACGGAGTTAAGCAGGGTGGTGACTCAGCCAGGAGTACAAGATTCGGTCCCACAGGGTAAGAAATTCAGGGACACGGGACGGGGGGCCCATCGGCGCTCCCTACTCACCAGCAAACAGTCCACGTTCACTTCGGATTTGGGGTCCTTTAAAGTCACGTCGATTTTTTCAAATCGAGACTCAAAACTTTCTCCCGTCGACATGTTTCCAGAGATAAAAAGTTCCCCTTATTCCAGAGCAAAGTAAAGTAAAAAATAATGAAAAAAAAAAAAAAAAGAAAAAAACAGGAACAAACGAGCACAAAAGATAAAACACACCGCCTATACCAGGCAGAGGAGCGCTTCCTGCAAAATTCCTTCAATCACAGAAGTCTCTCAGGCGAGTCCCCCACGCTGCCCAGCCACGGGGGCAGAGAACCGAAGGAGAGTCAGCGGCAGAGGGGGGTGAAGCTGCTTCTTCCCCCCTCCTCCACGCACGCACTTTCCTGGGCTGCTCACAACTCCGCAGCAGCAGGTTTCCTTTCCCTCCCTCCTCTACTCGGGCCCCAGTGTCTCGGCAACCTCATTTTCCCAGCCGGGGAAGCCGCCCTGAGAGCCAGCGTAGCGGTTCCTCCTCGCCGTGGAGGAGCGGCGGCGGGTCAGTGCCAGGTTCCGAAACGCAGCTTTCTTTCCAGAAAACCAAATGAAAAAGCAACAACAGCAGAAAATAAAAAGAGCGGAAAAAAATATAAAACCGCAAAAACCTGCAACAAAATGAGAGAGGATGGGAAAGCAGGAAAATCCTCTCGGCGACGTGTCTCAGCAGCGTTGGGTCGGTCCTTCCATGGGCACAGAGATCCCAGGGTGGGCCGGCGGACAGGCTACCCCTCGCCTCGGCAGTGCCCGGCTTGGTGCAGGAGGGAGGGCGGGCGGGCGGGCAGCGCAGGGCTGCCAGCTGCGCGCACAGGCCGCCCTGGACCCGCTGCGAGTGCACGCCGCGGGCAGGGGGGGAGTCCCTTCAACGGCAGAGCGACGGCAACAGCATCTTTCTTCCCCTCTCCTCCTCCTTCTCCTCGCTGCGCGGACGCCGGCGGCTCCTCGCTGCCTCTGCCAACACCGGCTGCGCTGTCCTCAGCTCCACTCCTCCGCTTCACGTATGGAGCTGCAACCCGGACCACTCCAGGACCGACCCGAGGCTGCAACGCGAGAGGGAGGAGGAAAGCAGCTGGTTTAAGGGGAGGGGAGAACGTACGGTCCGGCCGCGACGACTGCGAGGAAACCTGCTGCGAGGAAAGATACCAACATGTCCGCCTTCCTGTTTGAACCGTCGGGGGGGGCGGATGGGATCGGCGGTGCGGTGCGCATGCGCCGGGGGAACGGCTCCTGTGCGGGAGCGGGGGGGCGGG
>WYDI02034331.1:0-13941 GCA_009867235.2 Psittacus erithacus
GTCATGGTTAAACTTCATCAGGTTGGCATCAGCCCACCTCACAAGCGTGTCAAGGTCCCTCTGGATGGCATTCCTTCTCTCCAGTAGTCATTATATAGATAACTATTCAATCACTACTGCTCACAGAATAAAGAATTTACACAAAGAAATACTCTGTTATCTCCTCAATTATTACTGGAAATAAAAAAAGAGATTGGTCTTGGATTTATTAAGTCAAGAATAGTGGATACTACAACAAAACCTGTCTTATTTAATAACACAATATTTGAATATACTGACTAAAAATTCCCATTCACCTTAGTTTGCATTAAACCCCTAAAAAATACTGGTATACTTCCATGAGCAAGTATCTTACCCATTCTCTTGGGCCAGATTTATCAACGGTAATAATATTTGTCACTAGAAGAAATAGTTGAACAGCATGTCTGGTGTTGTTTGAAAGATTGCACAAGAACTTTGATTTCTGGAATTGAAAGGCAGGAGTCTCAGAACTAAAATCAAGTAAAATCTCAAAGTACACATGCTTTACCATTGCTTATTTCCTTGATTTAAGATCACACTGTCTTGCATTTAGATTTTCATGTTCTTATGACTGAACTGTGACCATACTGTTAGTATCACTATTTTCTATGGCACAGAAACCCTGTTTAAGGTGATACTAATGTTTACTATCAATGCAACTGATAATTCACCTGTGATGTGATTACTTACCATCACCCAATTGGTGCTGAACAAGACTCAGGAAAATTCCTTTACCCTTCTTGTGATCTTTCCATTTTTTTTCTAAATATTTACCTTGGCAACTAATGGAACAGCCAGTCAACATGTTTGTTAGCAAAACACAAGACGGTTAAAATGAGTCGCAGGAAAACTGAGCTATAGTCATTAAAAAGAAACTCCCATAAAAAATTTTCTTGCAAAATTAGAGTTCTTAAGTTGCCTTGTCTACCTGGATGTTATAAGCAGCTACATACCTTACAGGACGAGAATAAATGTCCATGAAGTTCCAGTTACAGCCAGAATTAAAGTGCATACAATATTCACTGACTCCTGAAGCCAGATCCTCACAGCTTTTAATATGTACCATATGAAATACACCATTGAATAACTGACTTCAGTTCAATTTCTTTTAGAATCATAGAATAGTTAGGGTTGGAAATGACCTTAAGATCATCTAGTTCCAATCCCCCTGCCATTGGCAGGGACATCTCACACTAAACCATGTCACCCAAGGCTTTGTCCAACCTGGCATTGAACACCACCAGGGAGGGAGCATGCACAACCCATTCCAGTGCCTCACCACCCTCACAGTAAAGAACTTCTTCCTTATATCCAACCTAAACTTCCCCTGTTTAAGTTTGAACTTACAGCTTGTCTTATCACTACAGTCCCTGACATTTTGTGTACATTAATCTCTGTTGCATAACCTCAACATTCTGCACATAATATTACAACAGCTATGTAGTAACTGTTACAGTTGTGATAGCAACAGCTAGACAAGAACAGGAAAAAAAAAAAAAAAAAATCACAGCCTGGAAAGTTTAAGTTGAAAAAAAAAAATATATATATATTGAAAAATTGCATTATGGAAGTCAATTGTCAAACGTATGATTCAATCTTTGCTGTCTAAGGAAGATGTCTGAACTAGGAATTTTAACTGTCAGAGGTTTTGATGCTGACATACCTTAACTGCATAATTACAAAATGTGAACATTTAGAGACTACCCACTTATTTAATCAGGCACTAAATTGTCTTCCTTCCTTAGGAAGAGGAACAAAAACCTCCTTTATCTTCTACAACCTTTTGTAACAAACCATTTATATCCATATATATATATTCCCAACAGACTTCAGTGTACTTTCATGTCTATTTTAATTAAAAGAAGAATTATTTTAAACAAGAAAAGCATAGGTGCATCTACAAACCTTAGAAACACCTACAGCAAAAACAGCTGAAGTCCAGATGAAGGTACATATAGCATGTACATCAACTTCAGCAGTGTAAGCCAAGTTCCAACCTATCTTGAAGAAAATATTAAACAAAAAGCCTACCTTTTTCACTTATTTTGTATTGACAACTCCAAACACAACAATGTTTCTTTTCAGTGATGTCGGCCATTGCAGGGTTTGTTTTTCTTTTTTTTTATTAAATCAAGACAAAGATGACTTTTCTCACCTGCACCCTTGTGTCTAAGCTCTCACTTAAGCAGTTCATTGTTCTCTACTTACCAGAGAAAACCATCTCAAAGTCACTGAACTGACAAGTGGGAGGGAGTGCTAGACCACAGCATTCATTTCATAAAGGCACTATCAGATTTCAAGCTGTATCATACTGACATGTAACCCACTTATAGCAACTTGGTCCAAAAACACCTCTAGAATCAAGTTACAAGGTACCCATTGTCAAGAAATGTGCACATTAGTATCAAGTTAACTGCTCCCTCCTTATGGCATCCAAAGACGGGCATGCCTCCTACAGGATGTGGTCAATAGCGCACATACTACATTAGATTATGATTAAGTATCTCCATCATAAACAAGTAATATTAACAGGTACTTGTTAGCACTGAATCACATCTCTTTATTGCAATGTTTCTCTTTATTGCAACACAGCTTTAATTAGCAGTACAAGACAGGTCTGTGAGATTTAGTGAAGCATGGGGCACACACAAAATTGGCTCTTAAGGCATCCATTTCTGTCTATTTAATAATTATGGTGATATACTGAACACTACAGAGGATATTAGATGTTTATTAGGATATTCTCTTTGCTCTCTAGGAAGAATTTTATTTTTTTCATTTTACTTAAATTATATGCTGTGAAGGTAGCCAATTTTAAAGACTCATAAAACCAGGGAATCTGTGCTTGCATTTCACAAGCTTACACTGTTTGAAAAACTCTAGATAAAACCCTTGCTTTTCATTCATGCTCTATCCTTGCTTGATGCTTGCTGCTTCTGCAACCCAGTTAGCAAGCTGTTTTCTTACTTGTCCAAATTCACTTTGTAAAACCAATTTTCACAAAATGCAACTGTTAGTACAGCATTGTATCAGACACGTTTAAGGATTTTCACTCATTTACAAGCTTTTACATTAAATTGAAAGAATAGTTTACAATGAACATTTATAAAAATATCTTCTGAATCATTTTTTCTGCTTTAGCTCTCGAATTATGCATATTTTTATGGTGGACTATTCATAGTAGAGTAAATCTTGAACCACATAGTAAAGCAAATCTTGTATAATGAGGGCTTTTCTGGATTTTGGTTGTTAGTTAAGCAAAAGAATTCTCAAGTTCACGCCCTGATGATGCAGAAAAAGGAACATGACCAAATACCTTGGTCGATGAAAAGCATACCTAAGAAATTTTCACATCTGAACAAGATACCTTCAAAAGAAACATGAAAAGACACAAACTTCTTATACAGCAACATAAACACATTTTCTTTTCTCTCTAAAACAAAAAAATCATTGGAACCTTACTGACTTCATATAAAGAATAGCCTTGTTCAGCTTTGTTCAAATTCCAGTTCTAGTGAAGACAGGATTTTATGTCTGTTACACAGCTCTTTGTTTAGAAACAGCCATTTTTAAACTCATAAAAAGCAGCTGAAAGATAAAATGTGTCTGTTGCCCATGACTACTCCATTTCCAGTACCTTACCTGAGGATTATATACATTAGCTCAAAAACTGGCTCTTAAGTTGCAAACTTGATCCAAACCTTTCCATCTCCTTTTCTCTGGTTTCCAGGTACGAGTTGACAAAACTGTACCCCAGATCCACATACAGGAGAATTTTCTCTTTATGTGAATTATGTAAAGTTACATTTTAAATGTGTTACAGAGCTAGGCTGAATCAGGAAGCAAACAGCTTTACCCATAGCCACAGAAGGTGGTGCATATGCTTCTGATCACATAAGGTGACAGTGGTCTCGTATCTTTACATCAACAGATCATATTTAAACTGAAGCACACTGTGGCTAGGCAGAAGCTAGAGGGAGAGTAAGTCTCAGAGTTGGAATGCTACTGTCCATGAAAGTTAGAGCAGCTGCATAGCTTTCACCAGTAACACATATAGATTCAGGCTCTACAAAGTAAATCTCTTTACCACTTTAGTTACTGTGAAGAGGGGTAATATGGTAATATTTTAATATATATGAAGAAATCAACACAATAAAGAGATTAAAATATTTCCTTAGCAGTTTACTAGGTTTTTCACATACACACTCACTAGCTTCTACATTTTACAGATATCAGTATTTACCCCGCATCATAAGAATAATTCAGTGCTAGTGATTTCATGAGCTGCATTTAGCTGATGTTACACAAGTTATAATAAACCCTCTACATCATCACCCAGACATTTTCCTAACCTGCCAAGCACAGTAACTCTGCTGCTGCTGTGCAGAATAACTTTGGTCAGGTTTGACATATTAACAAGTTGTCTGCTTAGCATTTAATGCTCAAGCAACAGGACTAGTAAGAAGGCAGAACACAAGCACCAGTTTTCATTATACTTAGAGCATCAGTAACAAAGCCAGAGGTTGCTGCTTCCTCTACTCAGACATAGCACACAGATACTTATGGCAAGTTTTCTCCTTATTGCTGCTTATAGAGACCACATTTTGTTTCTGGGACCATCCACAGGTTCTACAAGGCTATAAATCATGACTTGCACCAAATATTTGCTTTTTCCTGCCATAATCTCTCATGCAACATAACCCCCTCCAGGCACAGAACCATATCCACAATGATCAGATTACATATGAAGAACCAACATCTATTGCCTTTAGCACAACAATTCATCCAGCCTTCACTTCAGCATAAAAAAATATCTGCAAGGAAAGCAAGTTGAAGGACAAATGAAGCTTTATAAAACAGCTTACCGGTCACTGCATGAACACAGCTCTAACAAGAAAACAAATGACAATAGCATAACACAAAATAGCCCTTGCTTACTTGCAGTGGGATTCACAGGCTGCTCTTCTTTCAAGCACAAACAGCAATGTAAGCCTTTGCCAGGGTTGCTACAGCAGCTCTAACACCATCAGCCACATTTAAATAGGCAAGTTCATCTCTCCAAAAGTAAGAGGTACCTTCAAATCCACAAGTCATGTTGCCTATCCTGAACCCTGCTCTAAGTCAGGGCTCCAGATCACAAACACCCTTAGTTATCAAAGTTTTAGTTTTCCCTTCAGAAAAGCCAAAAGCCCTCATAGTCTGCCCACAGCAGGTTTCCTACAGAGGCAGGTCAACAGCAGCACTCCCAGACTGCCATGCTCCCAGGTGCTTCCAATCTCTTCACACAGCCCTTGTATGGCTGCTCTCAGCTGCAGATGAGGTTGATCAGTAGCTTGGCCGTAAGACAAAGAGGTAATAAAGATCATCAGCTTCACCTGGGCTATATTGGCAATATGTACAGCAGGCCCCCCTCTGCAAGTGTTCAAATATTTGACCACACCATACTATGACTGGGTGGCAAGGTCAGTGATCTATTGAGATTAAAGCGCTGGCTACCACGTGTGGAGAATATCCTTTCATCGTGAAGGCAAGGGTTTTAATTTTGGCTAGGTGACATCCTTCAAGGTTACACATTGCAGCTATAGTGGAAACAGGAAGGAAACATAATATATCTACATAATATATTGGCATAATATTTTATGAATTGTATTAGCTGAGACACATCAAAGCTTTCTTTCATAGAGACTTAGTATATCCTTACACCTCTCAGGAGACAGAAAAGGCTGCCTCTGTGAGAAGGTACTAGATATGCTCAGCCTTTTTTGACCAACAAATAGCAGGGGTTGATACTAAAACCTTCATCTTACTAGACATCCTGGAGAAGAAACTACGGATCAAAACTTTGATAAGTCTCCTGGATTGTTTGTGTTTTCTTCAAATTCTGGATGTAGAAACAACTCCCTGAAGAACTGTTCAGAGCAAAAGAATAGGTAACAAGAGCCAGCAAGAATATATCTGCTTACTTAGTGATTAACCATACCTGTGAGTAATACAGCACTCTGCTGTGGCTGGACACTTCAGGGAAGGTTATACTTACACAACAACATCCTCATTGTGGCAGGGGAAAACAGATCAGTTCTTACCATTTACCATCTACTGCACTTCTAGTTAGAAATAACCGCAGCAGCTGCATGATATTCACTCATAGCAAGTAAAGTCAATACATAAAAATAATGTAATATGCAATAAAATAAATAAATACATTCAGACCCAGCTGTGAATAATGGACTATACAATTTTACAAATACCTACAGTATTTTCATCAAAACAATTTAAATATAAGCTTATATTTTAAAACATGAGTCCAATACATCCATGAAGTTGGGGATAAATTTTCAAGGGAATGCATGCATCACAGGCACCATTTCTTTTAATTATTAATCAATTAACAAAATTAAACTATTCCTTGCCCCTATATTCACACCAATAAATTTAAATTATATATTTAAGATACTTATTTCTGCTCATTAGCAGAAATAAGAAATAAGCAGAATTAAGAGATCTTAATGCAAATAAGACAAGATGAAATTAAAAGTGTGTTGTGTTACTTTTATAAATACAGTGAGGTTTTTTTTTAAATCATATACAAATATTTGTCCAAAGAAAACTGATTAAAATCCAAATCTCACTTACATTTTCTGACACGATAGAGATTGCCATCCACAAGTTCATTACAAAACCTGCCTCTTCTCTAGGCAGATTTTATTACTGGCTAGACACAGCTGTGACATCTGCTCTGTTACAGATGAATTTTGAAAAAACACTCCTATAAAGCACCCTAGAAATTAGCATAAAAAAGGCCAGCCTAACAGTAACTTCTTCAATAGGAAAGAGACATTGCATGCAACTGCATACAGATTTGTATCGTTTACTTGCACTTGCATCAATTATTAAGCAAAATTTTCATAAACAGTTTATCCGTCAAAGCAGAAAATCCTCCACTGAAACACATAAAGCCAGCTGTATATTCAAGCATAGATTTCCTTGTTGCACACGGAAGCTTGTCATCTAAATACCGGCTTTGGCATAAACAATCTTTATGATATGAGACATGAGATGGAGACCAGAGCAGAATGTGGATTATTCTGTAATACAAAACAATTTTCATTTCATTTCAGCTTTCAGAGCCCAGTCTCAACCCCCACCAGATAGATGTGAAGCACAAAAAAGTCTCCATCATGCTCAGGTTATTAAAAGGAACAGCGCAGAATCCTTTGGTGGAGGCTTCCTCAAGACTCATAAGTCTCTAAAAATAAGTAGCGACTTTCAGGGTAAAATGGCCTGATTGTTTTCTATATTTTCAGAATACCAAAGCTGCAAATGCACAATAATGTTTTACTGGGTAGGTGTATGAAAGGAAAAATGATAAAACTATTCCTAAGAATTCACATTACTGCTCTAACCTGCCTGATCTCAAAAATCATACTATCTTTATGTTTAGAATGACTTTTTTTCTCACTGTGGATCATGTATTTTAAGAGCATGACATCTGGAGAATTCAGTGCTATTACACTCTTCAATCCTTTTACAGTATTATGAGTTCATGTCCAGTAAAGGACATTTTTGGCACAGTCTGCAAAAGAACTTGCTTCCTGCTTCCCAGTTCAAATCACCAAATCGTACCAGCCACCACAGGGCAGAGGAGGTTGCACAAGCAAAACCAGAATTAAAAAAAAAAAAAAAGCATATGAGGACTTTAACATACTGCCCTAGCAATGAGTCTGTTGCTAGGCTCTGTAAACTTGGGAGTTTCTTACAGGTAATTCTTCCCCCAAGTTCACTGCAGTAACGGATTTTTAGTCTTCTACTCTTTGCCTTGATGATTAATAAGATCCAATAATTAATGACTATCTGTGTACTGTCCATCAAAAAAGTTACATGGATCAAAGATAAGCAAACATTTAATACACTAAAACTGTACAACTCAGTTGGGAGAAGGAAGTAAAGTAAGAAGGAGCATTGATATTAATATGCAAGCAAACTATCATCATCATTTGGGATTTATTTATATACTCAAATTTAGTGGTATCAGAATTCCAGAAATCATACTTTAGAAACGCACTAATATGTTGTAGAATTCAATCTTCATTTATAAAATTTGCAAATTGATGTTCATATTTTCATATTTTAGATTTACACATAAGCGCTGCAATGATTTTCTTCGTCCTAGCTATTCTAATATTTTTTTAATAGTTTTTTAATATGAGTTGACTAGTTTTGGCACAGAAGCTTTAAACTGGGTTGATTTCATTCAAAGGTGGCAAACCCTTGTTTATCATGTATGTAACAGTTAATGTTTCAAATAGTACAACTCAACATTACTAACAAGACTGGCTGCAAAATCTGTAGGACAATCAATCTTTATATATTTTAAAGCCATTAAACATTTCTAGACCCATTTATAAACTAAATAGTTCTTCTATACTGTACTTCCCATGTTAGCTCAGTAAATTAATGCTTTCAGGGCAATTAAAAATGTAAATCAATCTGGAAGCACAAAGTCCTGCTGAAAATGCAGTAATATATTAAATGCATGTTTTGTTCTCCAAGGAATCAGATTCTGAAACTGCTGTTTTGAAAAAGTTCAGGCAACATTTTTTTGTTAATTCAGACTTACTTTCCAGCACCTGGTACTTACATGGACCTCCTGATAAAAAACAGGGAAATATTAGGTGAGCACTGAAATGGCTAATGTTATATTTCAGTGCTATAATGCTAGGGGTTTGCACAATTCTGCATAATTTTTCTATCATATGAGAACACAGAAAGCCCATTCATGACAAATGTTCAATAAAACAGATGTAAAGTACAATATTTGCTTTAAATACTAAAATTACCTAAAATCTGGAAACACTGAGATGTATTACACATATAATTACAATCTCTGAAATCAGAACTATAACCTGGAAATGAAAGTTTATGAAATCTTTTAATAATAGTTTAGAAGAATGAGCTGGAGCAATGAGAAGCTAAGTATGGATGCACTGATGTTTAGGATGCACTAAACATAGGGACTCGGCAGTCATAATAGGCAAGTCAAGGTTTTCAAACCTTTTCTGATTCAAGACACCACTCTGCTCCCCAGTTGAAAGGAGGCAGAAATAAGGACCTACACTCCCACAGTATCCATATGAAATACACTGCTGGTAGTTATCTACATAGCTACACAGTTGTACAGCTAGCAAATATACCATTCTAACAGCAGAGGAAAAGAGAGCATCTGCATGCCCATAACAATGTTTAAAACCACATAATTTTCTTCTACCAAAAGTCAGTGAGTTCACATGCAAAGGTATCTGTAATGAACATGTTAATGGGAAGTTCTTGCATTCAACTCTCAAAACCAAGAGAACATTTTTTAAAGTAATTTAGGTTACCTTAATAGGACAAGATACAGAATGTTTCACCATGTAGAAGACTTGCCAAGAAAATACAGGTAAGCAGAGACATATGAAGGTGCTTTGCTTTAAACGTAACATTTGGCAACAGGAGCTGCAGTTACTAACCAAAGAACATCAAAGACAACGCATATACTCCAAAACAGTTTAAATGTCAATTACTCTTTCAAAAAGACACTGCTTCATGCAATGTAATTAGATGCCTAACAATTATAACATTAAAAGCATAATAGTAAAATACAAAACATAAGTAGGAATAGGAACACATAGGACACAACAGGAACTTGTGTTTTACTCTTTTTCAAAAATTCCTTTCCCTATTTTATGTTAATCAGTTGACAGGCTGACAGAAAAATGGCAAGGCAGAGCTATAAGACTGAGATTCTCCTCTTCAGATTTTTCTTTTTGATTCTGTGCTGTCATCTTCCCAATAGCAACAATCCTTGAGGTTGTTCCCTTCTAGCCCTTGCTCTTCCTCAGGTCTATATTCCTCTTCTCTAACTGTATCTGCCTCTTTTTCTAGCCCAAAAATCCTTCCTCAAATTAAACAATGGTGTCTTATGTGTGACATGCTCTTTGCCAGAGATTTTACAATCTTAAATAAACCACAGAGGGAATCCTGTTGAAATGTTCCTCTAGTGGGTATAAAGGAGAATGGGCTAAACCAAATGCAAACAAAAGAAGACCGAGCTTTAGGAGTCTATGCTACAACATTTCTTCCATTCATAAACCAAATGTAAGGCAACTTTGATTAATGATTTTTTTCCTGCATATATCACATTAAACTTCCTTTCCATTAAGGATAACTTCTGAAGTTTGTGGCTTGACAATACAGTAAATCTGGCTTTAAAGCTGACAATGCTGGATCAAAATTAATACAGTCATACAAGATAAAGTGCTGATCTAGCATAGGCTCAGCCAGCTCATTCAAATTCATTCTGAAGCATTCACGAAGTAATTTCATACTAACCACCTTTCTGCTCAATAAGATGTCTCAGTAACACTTTTCTACAAAGAGACATTATGGAATGAATCTCACCATTAACCAAGGCAACATAAACTCCAAATATCCCTTGTTTTATAATCTGACAGAATATTTCATTTTCCCATCACACCTAGATCAACTTTGGACAGTAGTGCACTATAAAATTACATGGCATAATCTGTCCCCAGGTTAGACAAAAACACAGATGCTTCTTGGGTAGAGAAAGCATCAGCCAGGTCTACAGGGACCAGGACTGCAAAAGAGCTGTGACTGTGGGTTAGAAGTTCCCTGAGTAGTGACTTAGGTCACCTGAGCTGGATGTGTAATTGTCTCTAATTACTGACAGTTCCCTTGTTAGGTAAATATCTGATACCAGTAAGTTCTCCATTCCCTGCCCTGGAGTAGCTGAGCTGCTGCTGTCAAATCCAAAACTTCACATGCCTTGTTTTCTCTCTCTGAATGTAGGCTGAAGGGTTGCATGTTTCCAAGTCACAGGAGGACAAATGAGCCAAATGATTCTTGTTGTTTGTAAAAGTTTGAGAAATATTAACCTAAAAGCTGTATCTGTAAAGATAACAAGATAAAGATTAATCTGAGAGGACACTAGTTTAACATTGCCCTACAAAGAAAGGGAGATAGGAAAGAGTCCAAATCTGCTGTCTATGGGCTCCAGTAGGCTCCCGGCACCCTTGGCCACCAGCTGCTGCAATAGCAGGGCCTCTTAGGAGGAATGTAAAAAAATCCTGGAAGGCTCCAAAGAAATTACAAGATCCTTGCCTAAAGCTGAGCTATCTTGCCATGTACTGAGGCAGTAGGACTGAGGTGTGCATGTTCACAGTGCAGACTGAGGCTCAAAAGCTCCCATTAAAATTTTGTTGTCTTCTCTGAAGCCATTCACTGGTGTCTACTGTGGAAAAGTGTTACCAAATATAGTCAGCTGAAAACATTCACAAGCAGGTCCACAAAAATAAAGAAACCCAGTAGCAACCTAAAAATTATGTTAATTTGGGAAAGAATGTGAATCAACTTTTAAGTGTCAAAATATGAAATGTCATTTTGAGAGTGACAGCAGTGTGGAAACTGAAGATTGTAAGAAGTATGAATTTTGCTTTTACACTGTTTTCTACTGTATCAGTTTATAAACACTGAGAGTCAACAGCTTGACAACATAATTCAATTTTATCTAATATGTTTTTCCCATCGTCTGTCTCCAAATAAATATCACAAATAATGTGTAAGCAGTTTTAGCTAGAATAGAAGTCTGTAATAGTGTTACAACACAATAGTGGCATTCAGTAAATGCAGCCAGAAAACAGAATGGGATTCAGTAAGAATTAATAACCTAAATTGATGCACAATGAAAACACATTTTCCACCGAGCCTATTTAATGAAGGATGTTTTCTCCAGTGTGCCAAGACATCTAGATCCTGACAAAAAGAGCCCACAAAGCCATTACGGATTTCTTGCCTATCTGTATTCTGGCGTGAGGAATTAAAAATTCTGACTTACTTCTTTGTCCTTTTAAGACTTACATTACAGAGTTTGAAAGATGTCTTAAAGATTTCTGGCCTTTGCTTCCCTAATGTCCACCTTCTTTCCTGACTAGGCAGAAGACAAATGATGGGCTTTGAAGCAAGGTAGACCTGCGGAAGGGCTGGTAGGGATTTCAGATTGGTGAAATGTAAAAGGCTCCACAAATATTCAGGCTTGAACAGTGGGAAATCCATGTGCATAATTACAGAGCTTTAGTCCCTTCTTCTAGCTCAGATATTTGAATATCTGTTTCATATTTAGTGTCAACAAAGACGGTTTTATCCTAGGACAGACAGCAGAACCTTCATCAAGTTACATATAGAAATAAGTAAAGAAACAAAACTCTAGATTATCATACCCTTGTAGGGTTGGGGTTAAGATCCAGCCTTCAGAGGAAATTCACACATGCATTTCAGAAATTCCTAGTTTAGGGGTTAAGCCTGTCTTTAATCCCCATATCTGATAATCTGTATCCTATAGATTATAATAAATGTATGCCGAGCACAAAACCAACATTTTTTTATAGCTCTCACGCAATTCTATTTCTTTGTTCACTTTACATGAATAAAAATGCTCTGTGTCATAAATGTTAAAGAAGGGACAATATATTTAATAAAACAAATGGAAAGAACTTTTGAAGGTCAGGTATAAGGTCAGCCATATTCACTGAAAACTTCAAAGTGAAGAAATTACACACAAGCTGGCAATAAACCTGACTTTCAAAGAAAAGAGGATGAATTTTTTGAATGAAACATTTTTTAAATTTCATATAATATAGCCATTTATTTATTAATTGGTAGCCTATGTTACAAAGACTGCTTGATGACTTTCAGTCTGCCAGTGACAATGCTCAAGAAAGAAAAGGCCAAAGACGAGCACTCTCTCTCAGCCTTCTGCATACCATTTAGAAGCAGCAGAGAAGCACTTAAAAAAAAAAGCCTTCCAAACAAGAAACTAATCTCTGTGATGCCTGGTAAAGAATCCAATAGGGCAAGTACCTGAGGAGCTTCTCATGAGTTCTCCTATGTATGTCACAGTGTTTGGCATGGGATTGCAGCACAGCCACTTGTGTATCTTCTGGCAGTCTTGGTTAAGTTCTCATAGTATAACAGATCCCAGAACTGCTACTGAGAAAGTAGAGTGCACTCTTTGTTAGGCCAGGCAGACTAAGCCTACCTTAACCTCTTCTCTACTACCACCCTCAAAATACCCATCATTTACATAACATTTCGCCTTAGGAGTAATCATGGACTACACTGGACAGAGTATCCAGAAAAGTTCGTTTACAGTATGATCTGGTTTTGTATTTAGTATGTGGAATATGATTCTGAGCCCCACTCTGCATAACATTATACATGAAAACAAAAAGTGAACATCAGTAGCTGTTACTTTGCACAGAAACATGCTAAATGCATTTCGTTCCAGCCCATGCATATGGGAACACAGCAGCACTTCATTTTGTGTTTATTTTACATATTTATTACAGAAGGAAGCTGAAGATAAAGTTTCCCTGTCCTTTCTGCAATTTCATCTGGATGACATTCACTTTTATCTGCCAGGTGAGACCAGAAGTTAATTGATCCCACTAGCTTGCTTCAGCAGTGGTAAACAGCCAACGACCGAAGAGTGTAACGAATATAAAGCAACAGCACTGATATATGATACAACCTTCTTTATGTAAAACGTTGTGGATGGGGAAAAAAAGATTGCTGAAACAGTCGGCTTCAGTCTCCTTGGGTATAGTCTTAATGAAGCTTTTGTCAGAGTGGAATTGCAGACCTTTGAAATGTGTATCCCTGTGTTTAAACTGTTATACATAGTCTCTTTCCAGCCAATGGCAGAAACTGGCACATTCGAGGTATGACTTATTTTGGGTATCTGAAGACAAAAAAAAGCCAATAAAACAAGTACTTGAAGCTTGTAGTAATGTGATAAACACAGTTATGATTCGTGTCAGAGTAGAATATGGTGTGGTCATTGTACCCTGTGTGGATCTGGCACAG
>WYDI02034333.1:0-46767 GCA_009867235.2 Psittacus erithacus
GTCCTTGCTCAGTCTAAACATTCTAAGCAGTAGCTACAAACATCGGTGTTATCACCGCTGTTCCCAGACCAAAAAATTAAAAACACAGCACTGCACCAGCTACTAAGAAGGAGAAAAATGACTGCTACTGCTGAACCCAGGACAACCACTAAGAAAACAGTCAAGTCTGATGCTGAGCCCTGTGTAGAGGAGGCTACACGGGGTATGCTTACTTTAAGTATGTGTTTCCACCATTGACATTCATTCTAACAGAAAGTGATATTTTCAACTTTTTATTAGAGGCTAATTTTACATTATATCAATAGTGAATAACACTACATAAGAGGAAATGAAGATGATGTACTTCTGAGTAGAAGTTATGTACATGTAAATATCATGAACATTAGCAATTTATAAAAAGCTGCACTGCTATTAAGTAGTCTATCTTTCCCTTTGCACACAAACTTCTAAATGAATCATATGCATGAACTTGTACTACACAATATCAATTTGTTCTCCACTATGTCTGCCCTATCTTTTGATTTTTTTTCTTCCTTTCTCATACAATCACTGCTTCTGCATTCACATGCAGATGGTCTTATTTGGTTGGATTCAACTGTATGTTAGACTTCAGATGTCTTACCTATTTCAATTTTTTGCACATTAGAGCTGAAAGGAGATTTTAGGGGCATACAGAATTGTGTTATCTAGAGAAATGTCATGTTAAGTCACACAAGTTTAATTAATGTAATGAACTAATAACGGTTCAGTTGAGGGAAAGCATTGCAAATTATTTTTTTTTTTTGCAAGTAAGTGTTCTGCTTTGCTGTAATTAATGCAATTACTCATTTGGACTTGAAACTTGAGTAGTTGCATGCTAATACATTGAAGAGGAGAAAGAAAACATAAACAAAATCCAGGAACAGAAAAGCCCAATCCTTTTGGATTTAGATCTAAAAGACTCCAATATCAATCTTCAAAGGAACTAGCTCAAATTTTTTTTATGTTAATGGTTGCTCATGAAACAAAGCAAGAGCATTTGCATATATCCATCTGCATATATCCATCATTAGCAGGAGTTACCATTCTTAATGATTATCCAACATCACCTGACTGTACTTTTTAGCACTACAAAATCACAACCGTGTCTGTGAACTTGATTGGACATGACAATTTGATTCAGTTACATGACTTAAAAACTTAAGAAAAATTCTTCTGTGACTAAAGAAGGGCCTTCAATTTATATAGATAAGACAATAATGAAACGTACTTAAAGGAGAGGATGTTGTCCTGGGTTCAGCAGTAGCAGTCATTTTTCTCCTTCTCAGTAGCTGGTGCAGTGATGTGGTTTTGACTTTCAGCCTGCAAACAGCGCTGATAACACCGATGTTTTTAGTTGCTGCTCAGTAATGTTTACTCTGACCAAGGACTTTCCAAGACTCATGCACTGCCAGGGAGGAGGGGAAGCCAGGAGGAAGCAGAGACAGGACACCTGACCCAAACTAGCCAAAGAGGTATTCCATACCACAGCATGCCATGCCCAGTATATAAATTGGGGGGAGTTACCCGGAAGGACTAGATCGCTGCTCCAGTCAGGCTGGGTATTGGTCAGTGGGTGGTGACCGGTTGTATTCTCTTCCTTTGTTACTTCCCTTCTCATTATTATTATTGGTGGTAGCAGCAGTGGTTTGTTATACCTTAGTTACTGAACTGTTCTTGTCTCAGCCTGTGGGAGTTACATTCTTTCAATTCTCCTCCCCATCCCTCCAGGAGTGGGGGAAGGAAGTGGGGGGAGTAAGCAAGCGACTGCATGCTTCTGGGTTGCCGGCTGGGCTTAAACCATGACAGATGTCAAGGCTTGCATAACTAAAACCTTGAAGTCTGGCATCTGAGAGGACATGGAACACTGAAAGAGACTTTGTCAAAACAGAACAGAATAATTACTTCACTAATCTTTCAGGTTACAGGCTCATCTGACAATGCCTTTTTTGCAACTGCACGCCTTTGCTAGGTCATATTCAGATGGCCACTGACTGTAATCTCATATTTTTCTTTTTCTTTGCAATAAAATATCTACTGCATTTTGTCTGGTTTTAATCCATTCTGAACTCTAATTCATTCTCCAAGATCCTTTTAAGCTATCTCAGATTGATTAAGCTAGTTTAAAAGTTAACATTGTTCCTTCTATCACCCCTGCAATTGATGAAAATATTGCTGATCTTTGCACAGTCTTACTTCATATATATATTCCTGCAGAAGTCAAATATTTACATGTACGGTCTTCTATTATCATTATTATTTCTGTAACATTCTACTTCTATAATTATATGACTTCGTCTTTTGGACATGAAAATGTGTTTCAAACTGAGTCAAAAGTCTTGCAACATTGAAACTATATATCAAGTATTTCCTGTTTCATGGCATGAAATTTGAATGGTTTGACATGAATCTGCATTTGCAATATCTTGTTGACTGCACTGTTCCACTGGAAAATAACCAGTTCTTCTAAGTAGCTTCTTGCTAGGCTTTTTGTGTTGGAGACTGATTACCTCATTACTTGTAGTAATTGTATTAGCCCCATTATTAGCTAAGCTTGCTAGCAAAAAGTGTAGTGAGACCAGAGATTTGTTGTACCCATGAATTAGTGATAGACTAAAAAAGGTACAATTCATAGTTGCTTGTCTTGTAAACAGATGTAAACTTAGTGAAATAGTATAATTATAGCAGTATATAAGCCAGGGGAGGTTTAAGTCTGAAAGGTTTGTCAAGCACTGGAGCAGGCTTCCCAGGGAAGTGGTGGAGTCACCACCCCTGGAGGTGTTTAAAAGATGTGTAATTGTGGCATTAAGGGGCACGGTATAAGTGGTGGATTTGGTAGTGCTTGATTAAAAGCTAGCTGGACTCTGTGATCTTAAAAGTCTTTTCCAACCTAAAAGAGTCTATGATTCTATGATTTATAAAACTGCTACACATCTAAAGCATCGCATTACTGTTGTGGTATAACACCTACATGCTCTGGTGGGAGAAGTATTTGAAAAATGCAGCAAGTGCTGTGTAAAACAGGTAAGCATAAATGCATAATTAATACTTAGGTGCAAATGGTCAAATGAAGAGGGAGTATAGTTGCTCAAAGGAAGCGCCAGAAAGAATGTTTCAGTGCTAAATTTTGCAAGAACAATGTTTGTCGAGCAAGTGGGAAAGACGTTTGGTGAAGCCAGAAAACATCCTGTTCCTCAATTTAAGATGTTGACCTCTTAATTAAGTCTTTAAAAGGTTGAATTTTTAATTAAGATGTTGACAATTTATGATGTTAACTATATTGAGAGTAGATGTAGCTTTCCATTTTCATTTTGGGAAAGGGGCTGAGAAGCAGGAAAGAGAAAAGGAGAGAAAGAGATCATGCACTACAGTCCAACTGCATCACCTGGATCTTGGCTACTGGGAACATCAGGGACTTTCACTATCACCATTCACTAAATGCATCAGTTCCAGGTCATTATATATATAAAACTAGTTTATCGTAGGATTTTTAAGGGCTATAAGTTTGCATAAGGAATAAGAATACCTGACAGTGATTAAGAGCTAACCACTTGCAGTGTGCGTTATTTATGAGTGCGAATCCCACCGATTGAGACTTTGAATTTTGATACACAGCTGATGCATCAATCTTCTAAATGGTTCCATTACCACATTAATTTTCCTAATCTATACATAGATCTACATGAATTATATACAAATTTTTATAGAAAATTTTAAAGTGTCTGTACATATATAGGGAAATAAAACATTCATATGTATACAGTTGAAATGAAACCAGTGGTCAACGGATGTCAAAATTTCAGCCTCACAGCTGTATGTGAACAGCTGTTGTTCTGTATTCACTATCAGCCCTCAGTTTTCCTCATGACTTTGCTTTTTTTGTTCTCTTTCAGCTGTATTTCATCCTGAGATGAGGCTCTTCTGATTTTGCCTTTCTGTTTGTGGTTGGTGCATCTGCTAAATCTTCATTTAGTGTCAGATTAACTAGGCATAAAGTCAGCCCATGCTCTGTGGTGTTACTACATATCAAGACCTACAGCAAAAAAGTAATTAATTGAAATGTTTGAAAACATCTGTAGAAACAGAATCTGTGTTAGCACAAGTGGTATGTTAGATTTTGTTATTATCAGCCAGTTGACTTCAGGCTAACAAAGCATTGTTATTATAAACTTTTTAAATTATATGTGAAGTCAGGTGTGGTGCTTTCTTTTTATTTGTTTAAAACTGCTTATTTCAAGACTAGCTGAACAGTTTCTTCTTATTTTTGGGGTGTGATCTTTCAAATTCTTTTTGCCCTTTAATTCAACAGGTGCGTACGTGTGTGCAGGGTTCTGTGCAGGGTTCTATGCAGGTAAGAGTACTAAAGTAATAATTAAATAGGTTACATGCTTGTTTCTTTAAAGAACATTTTTTACAGGGTTTTCTGATAGGGGATTTTCTATAATTAGATATCCACTTTCTTGAATGATATGCAGAGTACATAAATAATATATTATTTATTCTGTAATCAAGAACTATGACCCATATTTTAAGTAGTGTCAGAGTTTTTTTTCCCTCTTCTGATTTCCACACTTCTACCAGTTAATGATGGGCTGCTGCATAGCAGGAATTTTTTTTCCTGCTTTTTAAAGTTAGCATGAAGTAAAAAGAGTTTATCTAAGAACATTGAGATATATTCAGAGAAGGAATATTCCTATCTGATGTAAACTGAAGTAATTACGTTGACATGACGGATCAACATTTTTAAGCAGATATGCCAGTTGACACATTCTAGATATTATGGGCCTTGATCAATACCAATATCAAGTTTCCTTGTGCTATAATCATAAATGTATATTTTTATTTATCTGGTGAACTTCTTTAACTTGTATCCTCAGTATACTTACAATAATTCCAAGTGTGTTATACTTGTGTCTGTATATACAATCTGGAGTATAATGCAAGTTTTACAAAAGAGCTTTTTGTGAATTTATCATACCCCTGCATCTAAAAAGTCTGACAGAACGCAGATTTCCAAGTGAGGACCTAGACTCAACAAATTATCCATATTCAAATTAATTTTCTAAACTAAGCCATTTTATATGATCTTCAATGACAAAAACAAGAAAGGAAAGGAAAACCCACTGTTAAACATATATGTAAATCAAATTATTTGACTGCAGAACATAGGAGCATATATAAAGGTCAGAGGAAAAAATTATAATTCCTCACTATTGTGTGCAAGTACAAATACTACTTTTCTTATTAGTACCTAATCCCTTATGGAAAGTTGATGCAATGATGAATCTTACCAAAACACTTTGAAATTCAATCTGACAGTGGCAGAAGTAACTTGGATGAAAATAAGCAAAAGAATAAAAGCACAGGCATCCATCATTTCTGAACTGTATGCAAAAGGGCCTTCTGCCTATGCACACTACTCAAGAGCAGAATCATGTCCTTTACATCTCTCTGCACACTTACATCACCACTACTTACAAAGATACGTGTCAACACTTCATCACAAAACAGCACAGCTGATGAGATTTAGAAAGTTAATAGATTGTTCAAGAATACACTGACCAATTATTTATTTAAATCAAGATGAGCATCAATCTGTGACAAATAAATACCTGTAGGGAGAAGTATTTTATAATTTCAAGTTTGACCTCTAATAAAGTGAGACTTCTTGACTTAAAGACAGACAATATGGCATCAGCAAGAGTAAATTGTGCCTGACTAGCCTAGCAGCCTTCTATGATGGAGTGACTGCATCACAGGACAAGGGAAGAAGGGAAGAAGTCATCTGCCTATACTTCTGTAAGGCCTTTGGTATGGTCTCCCACAAGATTCTTGCCACTAAGTTGGAAAAATAAAAGTTATGATGGATTGATTGTTATGTGGATAAGGAATTGTCTTGATGGCCTTATCCAAACAGTTAGTCAATGGCTCAGTGTCCAAGAAGAAACTAGTAACAAGTGTTGTCCCATTCTGGGATCAGTATTAATTAATAGGTTAATCGATGACATAATGGATTTGGTGCATCCCAGTGAGTTTGCAGATGACACCAAGCTGAGTGGTGCAGTTGATATGCTAGAGGGAGGGGATGCCATCCAGAGAGACCTTGACAACTTTGAGGAGTTAGGCCCGTGAAAACCTCTTGAATTTCAACAATGTGAAGTGCAAGGTCCTGCCCTGGGGTGGGGTAATCCTAAGCACAAACACAGGATAGGGGAGACTGCATGGAGTACACGTATATATATAGAAGTGGGTTATATGGAAGATGAAGAGAGACTTTTAGCCAGGCCTGTAGTGACAGGACAAGGGGCAATTGTTTTAAACAAAAAGTGGGTAGATTTAGACTTGACATACGGAAGAAATTTTTTATAATGAGTTGGTTGAGGCCCTGGGGCAGGATCCCCAGAGAAGCTGTGGCTGCCCCATCCCTGGCAGTGTTCAAGGCCAGACTGGACAGGGCTTAGAGAAATCTGGTCTAGTGGAAGGTATCCCTGCCTGTGGCAGGCAGATTTCACTTGATGATGTCTTCTGAATTAAACCACTCGTGATTTCCATGATTCTATGATTTTGGTTCTGTGGTACTGGGATGTTGAAATTCAAATGCAAGTCATGTAATATCTACTTCTGCAAAAGGCAGATCTGCCTTTGAGCAGTCAGTGGTGATTGTGAATGCAAATGGAATTACAGCTGACCTTCTGTAGATAACTCTAAAAACATCTCTTTGCATTGATGCAAAACTCAGGGAGCTCTAGAAAAGTGACTATAGGTTAATTCTGGAATTGTTATTATTTCCATAATAAAGTTTTCACAATGACAGTAAGGTCATTTTACATATCAGGTCTGTTAGTGCAACTACTGTACAACTTCTGCTTTATTTTATTTTTATGATGTATTCTGTTCTCTGATCTTGAATAGGATCTATCTCATCTAATTTAAAAAATTATAGCTGCCTAGTCCCAACTGTTTGATAATTGAAGAAGGAAGATTATCCATGGTATTTAGAAGCCACAATACAAAGATTGGCAAAGAAAGCAAACTTTTAGATTTATTCTGGAATTAATGTACTTGGGAACAAATTTATTTCTGAAGTAGAAGCTCTTAAAAGAATAAGTAATGAGTCCATTTTCACAAAGTAGTATCATAAGTCAATGAAGCTATACTGTCACAGGTTCTGCCAGGGATGCGTCACTGTCAAGCTCATAAAGTGAGTGTGAGTAAAGTGCATGAAGTGAGTGATTATGAAAAATTAATTCTTAAGTAGAGCTTCCCTAAGAAGACTATAGTCACATTTTCTTGTGGATCAGCTTCATATGCAGCTTTAAATTCTTTATCATGATGATATAGATGAGGAGAGGTTTGGTTAACTATGGCTGAAACACAGATTCAGATTCCAGATATACTACATTATGGACACAGGATGGAGGCAGGACATCTAAGGCAATCCCATCTGATAGAAACGTATTTAACGGGCCACAGGGAGAAAAGTTTAATCTTTCTGATAGATTATTATTGAGATATTTGTTTTCCTATGGCTATTAAATTATCATTTGGAAGTCTACATGTGCTGCGAACAATGTGATAGATGACGGAAAAGAGCTGAAATTTTTTGTAATATAACAGGATAAATTATGGTTTGCTGTTATTATGAAATAAATACAGATGACTCTCTTACCCAGCTTAAAAACTGGTATTAAGAATAAGACCTAAATCTCAGAAGCCTTAGATCATTTTACAGTATTCTGAAAAGAAGGAAAAAGTGTCACATTTAAGACTGGCATCAATTACAGAAAAAATGCAATAACATAATTTATAAACATTTCTCTATGGTTTTCTCTCACACTAAAGCCATATTCTGGGAGCTGAGGTATTTCTTCAGTGCATAGGTCTTGCATTTATTGTCTGTGCTGCTACCCTAATGCTTGCAAGTCTTTCCTTATGTCCACAGGGTCATTTAACTGTGACTCAGATTTGAGAACAGACCCGAACATCACGTAGTGTAGGTGGTCCTGAACAGAAAGGATCTGTGGTAGCCCTCCAGAAGAAACACAGCACGTCAGCTGTCAGTGGAGACTAAAGGTACTTTGCTTTGCATTAAAACTATCCTTGATGTTCAGATTTTAGTCCAACATTAAAAGTCTGTCACGTAAAAGCCCCTTCATCTCTGCATGAGATGCTTTTCATGTTATGGGATAGAAATAGAGAAGTCTCAAAATGCACAGAAATCCAGATCAGATAACACTCTCTCAAATATCTGGGTTTTTTCCAAACCAGTCTTCAAGAATGACAGATTACAATGTTCTCATGCCAAAGATCCAAAGATCCAGTTTCCCTTGAATTAAACAGTTTATGAAAAAACGAAAGCTGGCTGTTGTAACTGTAGCCCTGTGTTTCCAGTTCTGCTCAGATTAAACAGTGAAATGGCATTTAAAGTATTTTAAGAGAGATTATCTAGCCTTTTAAAATGTTTAGTTTCAATTCACAGGGAGTTTTGGAAGAAGGCAACAGTTTGAAGCGATTCCTATGTTTGTACAAAAACATTAAAGTGATTGCGCTGATCTAGAGGGACATAATGGATTTGGTAATGGATCTAGTAAGTGCACAGTAACAGATAAATCACATTCATTCTGAACCCAGGCTTAATTTTATCAAACAAATCTTGAAGGAAAAGATATTCCACAAAGATACTTATTACAGCTAGGTTTTGAAAACCACACTGGTTAAAACCATTTATATTCACAGTAATGTCAAGCTGTGTATGAGAATACATTAACAAAAGACAAAGCAACAGAGTCTAATCAGCCTGCTTTAAAAAAGCAAATATAAATATTACATAAAAGGTTTTTATGAACCCATAGGGGAAATTATAGTGATAAGCCAACAGTGGTTTGTCATTGGGCAGGGTGTCTTGCAGCACCAGCAAACTTTCATGCACTGATAAAGAAGGAATGCTATACAGCAATTTCATTGCCTACTCATTGAACCAGAGTGCCCTGTTTGTCCTTGGAGGATCATTACAGACGTTTGTAATTTAGAAGAACATTCCTAAACCCATTAATCTGTGGTCCATTTCCAATGCATGATTTGATCAATGGCATTAAGTGCTTGTTTTCCTTGTTTCAGTCTCCAATCTGAAAAGCAAAAAAAAAAAAAAGGACAAAAAAAAAAAAGGAAAAAGAAATAAATAAAAAAACAAACAAAAAAATGCTCAGCATATTTCAAAGACAGTTCGTTTTTCATCTGTTACATAAGGAAATAATATGACCTTTTCCATTTTGTCATACTAAGGTCTTTTTAATATATATACACACTTTTAATTTAACATGTATTATTTAGGTATGTCTTAAAAAACAGTGCAGCTATTCTACATAAAAAAGCATTGGCCAGCATCTGAAAGCCCCCCAAAATGATTTCTAAATAGTGACTGTAAATAAAATGGGTAACATTTACATTATTTTGACATGTTATCTAAAGAGCTCACTCTTCCACACCAACTCGTATCTTGCAAAAAGGCAGGTATTTCTTCTGAAATAGGGAGAAATCTGCTTAACAGTTAGTATAATTATTGTCAAATCCTCCTACGGAATGTAATCTTAGTTTCTAAGACACCATAAGAATAAGATTGATATTAATATAAACTTGGATTTTATAGTTCAAATCTCACATGGGTTTAAATTTAAATGGGAAGTTCAGGTTAGATACAAGGAAGAATTTCTTTACTGTGAGGGTGATAAGGCACAGAACCATATGATGGAAAATTATGTTGTGACATACTGTTATTTCATTATTTTGTTCAGTTTTATTTTTGCTTACCTTGCAAAAAAAAGATTCACAGTTAATTAAAGCAGCCATTGAGTTATTCTGCATACCGTAATATGGCTATTTTCTTCTTCAAGAAAATCTGTGAGCAGGAACAGAGAGTATATGTTATTCAGAGAATATTTGACTAGAACTGCCAGATTTTAACAGTATTTTTAAAGCTTTTGTTTACTACATTATTGCATTTACAGTTCAAGGTTAAAACCACCACTCCCATAAGCTAAGCACATCATCTTGTTTCATAAGTGTAGTATTACAATATAAAATAGAGCATACAAAAGAACATGGTCTAGCAAAGTTTAAAGACATACTCTGGTTTAAGACAAGGGGTTTATACATACAGGAAAGCTTTTTAAAAAAGTTTCTACTAGATAAGGGAAAAGCTGTTATATATTCTTCCTATGGAAAATCTGCAGTACACTTTCACATAACAACATCCCAGAACTTACTCCTCTGTGGTCACTACACAGCCCTCCAACATAGCACAGGGGTCGCTTCTTGGAGCAAAATCTCCTTCAGCTCTGTACCTGTAAGACGGAAGCCTTTTACTGCAAATTTAAGGCTTTGATTGCACTTCAGTAGCAGCCTGCCTCTTAATGGTTATAAATTTATGAGCTCCTGTTAATTTTTAAACAGGGAAACAGCAAGAGTAGCAGTACATATTGCTTCAAATTAATGTTTTAATATCAGGTGTTTCATAAAAGTAGATCAGAAAGGTTATGGAGCCAATACTTGCATAGTCAGCATTCACTAAATGAGTGGCCTTGGCTTCTCTGAAGCTTGTACAGCCTGGCATGCATATGTCACAAAGCCTTGCTGAACACTAGGGAGAAAGAAAAAGAAATCAGGGACTTTTTGTCCAGCTTGTGCTGGAAACAAAACTTGCCTTCTCAGCGCTCCATGAATGAGTGACTTTCCCTGAAGATTCTTAAATTTGACATAAGCATTAGACCATGCAGCTGGATTGAACTCAGGTGAAGAAAATAAGTAACACTAAGTTTAGTAATGCTGTGGAGCAAAGTTGCAATCTTATTACTCCAGGCATATTAGTAAGTGGAATCATGCCACTGAGAATTAAGAGAATTTCCTTTTTCCCTGTATATTTGAGAGAGATGGGTATAAGTTATTATCTTGAGAGGGGCTCAATTTCTGTCTTCCCTGGAATGCTCTTGCTTGTAGTCATGGTGAATTTAGTCTTGCCAAACTTGCCGCGACAACTGCATGTCCTTATAACAACCTTACCTTTTAATTGCAGTTACTGACTAGTACTGCTTAAAGAAGTGATTCTTCTGCAGCTTGAGGTCTGAATGCTGAATTCCAAACCCAGACCTGATGTTATTTTGCTATGGGAACAAAAGCTTCTGCAATTAATTTCTGTAGCTTGATGCAAATAACACCTACCCAAGCAACGAAAAACAGAAGTACATCTGTTGTTTCCTGGACAGTTATGTTTCACCTAGGCTGAGAATTTTCTTATTATTCTATATAGTTATCTGACATTACTTGGTTAGAATTTACCATTTTATTAATGCATATGTTTGTGAACCCTGAATGCCCTATCAAAACTGGTGGTTTGCTGTGCTGGGCTCCTTTATAAACAGGTAAAGTGTAACCTTCAGTTTCAAAATGTTTTTTTGCTTATTCAGAAATTATTTTGTTATATTCTTATCAGACTACATAAAATATTTTTCTTCCCATTGAAGGAAACTCTGAAACAGACATTTGTCTGAGTTGCTGCAGATGCTCAGCGACATCGGCCTTTTATGGTATACCTATAATATCCTGAATAAAGGCAACATATTTAAAGTGTTTATTAACAATTCTGCAGAACTTTCTACAGGAGATTGAAACTAAAATACATTTCAATTTTCTTATGAAGTTATGAACACCTCAGCTACATAGAGACAGGCAGTTAGTAAATTACTGACACTGAGACTACAAGCTCCTGAAATAAAGACACTGATCAATCAGCCAATATATTGCATCAGAAAACTCTACTTTTTACAGCTGAATTATCATGATGCAAATATATGACTATAAAGTAAAACTTCAGTGTAAACCCTTTCAGTGTAGGATATGAAGCTTAAGCGTCTAAAGATTGACTTGGTTTTATACAGTGAAATGATACATAGCTAACATATATCCATATCTTATGACATCTCATACATAACATATAGATATATATGAAAGATATATATGAAAGATATATATGATCACAAAAATATAAATCTAGATGCTCAATTTCTGGTAGGTAGGCTTAAAAAATTGGGCAAGGATTTTCTCAACAAGAGGGTAATTGAACTGTTGCATTAAGTGATTTCACCTTGCACAGCTTTAGATTGTATCCTTCACCACATTTTCACAGAGTTTATGATTAATTGACCTCTCAAGCCATTAAGCTATTCTGCCTTGTATTGTTAGTGTGATTGTAAATCAGCTCAATATTTTTCCTAATATTTTCAAATGGTCTTTAAGATAATGTGGTTGGAAGGACAGTGCTCCTTTTTTCAGGATCAAAATGCTCTTAAAGAACAGTTCAAAAATTTAGTGTTCAGAAAAATTATAGGCTGAGTGTTGTAAGATTATTTGCTTTAAGAACCCAGTAGATAAATCTTCATAAATGAACCTTTGGTTAGGCTAGAGATATTACCCAAAGTTCAGCCACAATGCACACGTGGAGTGAACTCATCTCATATTCCTCATAAGCTGTTGAAAGCGTGACTGTCCAACTGGAGGATGAGCAGACACATAAAAAACAAGACAAACCTGAAGTGTACATGGAGCTGTTTATGAAACAAAATGCTTATACAGTTCAGATTAATTTCTTAAGGGAAAGACTCTTTTGTATATCTACCACTTATGCTGCTTTTTTTTTGGTGTTTTATCTGCCCATTTAATAGAAATTCAGATATTTTGCAGTCAAATTACCAGTAGCTTGTGGGCACTTGAGACACATAGAAATCCCTGTTTTGGCGCAACATGGAACAAACTGATAGAAAAGCAACAGCACCATAGTGTGCATGCCTTTTTACTGAATGTTAACTTGATTTTTCACATTGTCATTGCTTCTGGACCTCACCACATGCATTTTCCTGATAAGCTTGCTCCCTCCTTTCAGAAGTCCATACTTTTGACCTTGCATTCATTCAGAATAGAAGGACTAGTACTGGCTGCAGCAGATTAAAATTAGCTCTGATCATGTTGGTTTTGATTAAGGTGCTGAGGTTAGAGAAATGTAATTTGTACCCTAAAAGATACCATAGTATGAACAATGACAGCAATTAATCCTTTGCCTACTGATGGCAATGATAAAATAGCTATTGCTGCCTCTAATAACTTCGTTCATGTTCCAGAAAGGAAAATTTACCTGTGCCATGAAAGAAAAAATTACACTTTCCATCTCTTTGAAAGTTTTTAGTCTTTCAAGTCAATGGTTGTTCTCAGAAAGCCAATCTATTGGTTTAAATAGCACTTCTGATATCTTGCCATAATAAAGAAAAGATTGAAATTGCCTTGAGAATTAAAAAAAAAGTGGGATATGTGATTTTATTGAAAAGTTAATTAAAATGAGAAAGAAAAATGCAAAGTTGTTACAGGGGAAAGAAAAAGGTCAACTTTGAAACCATTTCTCATCTGTTAAACAATATTTTAAAAAAATCTAGAGTAAAGCTCAAATCCTAATAAAACCTAAGCATGTGGTTTCTCACACAAGAATGAGAAATGACTGTTTCTTCCAAGGACGTGCTGTTTGTAGTCGTATTTAATTTTTTTTTTATACATAACATTATGAATATCTTTATCTTTAGAGCACCATAGCAATATTGGAAAAAACAGGCAATTATTACATATTTCTTATGATGTTCCAAGAGAAATAATGTATTAGACCTCTCTAAGTATGAAATTACGTAGAAAATTGCTCTGTTTCCTTCCTTTTTCCTTTTATATTTATGTAAATAAAAAGTCACCAAAAATTTTGTTTTACTTATGAGACTAATGTAACTCATCAGTAGAAGCAGCTATACCACATCTTCTCTTTCTAAGAACAAAGGTTTCTTGCTGACAGCTTATCAGGAGCTGCACGGAAGCCACATCTTCAAAATTGGGATATGGGAACACATAAATTCTCTTGCATGCTCCAGCTACTTCACTTTCCGTTTCCGTGGAAGCGAGTAATTTGCACAGATTTGCGTCTCCTGCAAGAACCATGGTGCTGCCTATCACAAACCCTCTCAAATCTGTATCAACCTGTATGCAGCCTGAGTTTAAGCTGCCTCGAAAGGCAATACAGACAAACATAACTGGGTTATGAGAAATATCAGGAATTTAGGGAACTTTAAGTGCACTTTGAAGGTATAATACAGATGAGAAAGAGACATTGAAAACTCTATTCATGCGTTTATGAATATTTGTGGAAGTGATCTAGTCAATTAGGTTTACACCAGTATCTAGAACAACCTTATTCACGAGTGTGAATACTGCACCCAGCCTCTCCTGCTCTGAAAGACTGTTACGAGAGATGGAGCCTGACATCCTGAACCGGATGGACTCAGTAGGTTTATAGGGATTGCTCCATACATTAAGGAATGATCTGTCTCTCTCTCTCTGTGCGGATGCTATATATATGTATATATATGAGATAAGAGTGATGGTATAATAAAAATGTGGGATCTGAGCATGGCGTGAATGATATGGAATAAGGGGTTGATACTGTCCTGGGTTCAGCAGTAGCAGTCATTTTTCTCTTCTCAGTAGCTGGTGCAGTGCTGTGTTTTTGACTTTCAGCCTGGGAAAAGCGCTAATAACACCGATGTTTTTAGTTGCTGCTCAGTAATGTTTACTCTGACCAAGGACTTTCTGAGTCTCATGCTCTGCCAGGGAGGAGGGAAAGCTGGGAGGAAGCAGAGTCAAGACACCTGACCCAAACTAGCCAAAGAGGCCTTCCATACCACAACACATCATGCCCAGGATGTAAACTGGGGGCAGTGTCCCAGAAGGGTGAGATCACTGCTCGGTCGGGCTGGGTATCAGTCAGTGGGTGGTGAGTGGTTGTATTCTCTTCCTTTGTTATTTCCCTTCTCATTATTATTATTGGTGATAGCAGCAGTGGTTTGTGCTATACCTTAGTTACTGGACTGTTCTTACCTCAACCCATGGAAGTTACATTCTTTTGATTCTCCTCCCCATCCCTCTGGGAGCCAGGGGGAGTAAGTGAGGGAAGTGAGTAAGCGAGCTACGTGGCTGACTGGACTTAAACGACGACACAGCTGTAACAGAATTGAGCAAAAAATGGAAGCTGAGTGAATAATTCACAATATTTAAAGCAATTATGCCACAGACCACCATTTTTATTTCATCCAAGTGTAAAAAGAAGTACATCCAGTATTTACATCCAGTAAAAAGAAGTAAGACAACAGTCTAAAAAAGAGATATTAAAATTTTGAACAATTCTATGAGGGCACTAACAGTTTTAACTGTTTAATTTGATTTTATTTTGTATTTTTATACGTATTATAGAATAAAGGATATTAACTTTGGCAAAAGTATGAATGATCAGGCTCTGAGGGTAATGGTTAAGGTGTCACATTCTGCCTGGAAACTGATAAGAAGTGGAATACCTGATGGACATCATCAATAACGTGGATGAAGTGATGGAACCATCTATTCCATTATGTCTACAGGTGACATCAAAACTAGGCTTCAGGGAATACCCTGGAGAGCTGGCCTGCCACTCAGAGAGGCCAAAGCAAGCTGGAGGAAAGATCCTGCAGAAGCCATACCAACGTCAACAGTGATATATGAAAAGTCCTGCCCTGGGCAGGAGAGCCCTTGCAAGGGGGCAGGTGTTCAATTTGGGAGCCCAAGTTCAGGAAAGACCTGAATAAAAGGATAAGGTCAGGGAAGACTACCATGCAGGTTAAGGTTGGAGTCCCTGCCCTGCAAAGTAGGGGTGTGAGAACTGGTCTGACTTCTCCAGGAGAGGGGAGAGTTTTAGGGACACAACAGCAGCCCCTGGTGCCTGTAGGGAGGAGGGTTGAAGAGATGGAGCTGGGTCCTTCACAGCAGTGTATGGCAGTGTAGTAATAAGTAATAAGGGGTTTGGAGCAGATGCGAGGAAAAATTTTCTCTCTACGTGGATACCAGGCAATGGGGTAGCAGTGCATTCACCAGCCTCGGAGCTTTTTGAAGTGTGACTGGAAAAAGGCTTGAGTATTCCCATCTGTTGTCCAACCTGGACATGTTTTGAGGAGGAGGTTGAATAGGAGACCTCCTGAGGTCCCTTTGAATATGAATTCTTCAATTCTCCAATTCTGTTATGCCGTTCTCTAACAAAGAACTCTCTTCTACATGAAACATAACTACTGTTATAATATCTTGTGCCCTTTGTGAAAGTTTCTTTGTTGTACAGAAAGAGAGATGTGTTTGACAGGAAGATGCATTATGTGGAGGACCATTAAAGGCTGTTGGATAGTCTTTGTTCCATTTAGGAAGGAGTGGGAGGGTGGTAGATTTTCATACAAGTGACCTTTTAACTTTTAGACTGGCATGTTTTTACCCACCGTACATATTTTCTGATAAAAAATTATGTCTTTACCTCTTGTAAGTTACAAAGTCATCAGTAACCCTTGTAAATAGGTAATAGTTCTCCTGCTAAACAACCTTGTCTAAACAACACTGCCTATAACTTTAAATAACTTAGTATTAGAGCTAAATATACCTTCTTTATAGCCTTGAATTAATAGGCTAGATTCAGATAGTTCTTATCACATAAGCAGACATTGATGTATGGTTGACATCAGTGCCAGAAGCGATAAATTTGGCATCCAAATTGCACTTCGAAACTTTGACTGGCTGATGCAGCAAATTCCTCTGTCCCAAAAGCATCATATTCCAGTTTAGTATTACAAAGTCATTACGCAGACTTTGTAATTAAACGTATTGAATTGTAATTAATTGTAATTAATTAATTGTAATTGTAATTAATTAATTGTAATTGTAATTAATGAATTAAATCCATTTTGAATCCCTTTCTTGATGGTTTACAATTGAATTGAGCCAAGACAGTTTTCTATCAAGAATCTAAGCAAAAATTAAACATTAATAGCTCAAATATGAAAGTATGTATGGATTTGATTGTACTTAACAGAAAGAAAATTGTGTACTGTAAAATCTATGATATTTTTGTTGCTACTCGTTCCTGCTTTATCCCTTCCTCCCCACTCCCCATTCCACTGACTCATTAAAGTTCTTAGAAAAAGCCTGTTTGAGAGTAGGATATAATTTTTTTGCAATAACCCTCCGATGCCACTTCTCTTCTTCAATAACAAATTGCCTCATCATTAACTATAATGTAAATCTATTATGGTGATTTAAGTTAGCCAGTTTTGATTTGCTTTTGTGCTTTATGAAAATACAAAAAGAATCAGATTCCACACTAGCAAATATTATGTGAAAATAATAAAATCTGGATTAGACTTCCTTCACTGTACAGTTTACAGTATTAGATTTTGCTGCTTAGATCATCTTAAAAATATCACCCTGAATGAATATAGGCAAGCAGAGGGAGCATACAAAACTACAGGTGGAAATCATTTTTAGCTGACAGCATATTTGATGCAAGCTAAAGAAGGCTTCAGAGCTAAAAAGATGGTGACCCTTTGTAGCCTGGCAGAATTCAAACTCAATGAAAACATGTAATTGTAATGGATAAATACAGTTCAGCAAGAATGACTTCTTTTCAATTGCAAATTTTGTCAGGAATCCAATACATTCACTTTGACTGATTAACCTAGAAACAAGAACTATAAATCCAAACACCAGTCTTCTTATCTCCTTGAAAGAAAGAGAATGCACAGCTAAGCATGACAGCTCATGCAACAGTACCAGAAGTGAACCAGGTTATTTCAGAGATTAACCATCTTAAAAACATCCATTACAGAGTATGCTATTCAAAGAAATCACACACTGGATTTTGTGAAGGACTTTTACAGACAGTCAGTTACCTGTTTTACTGCTTATTGCATGGTCACTGTAGCCTTGACAACATTTTGTCATTTAGGGTGCCCTCTTTTTTATTTATGTGCTTTAAGTGTTCATGCCAAAAATGTTGGAAAAGACATTTTTGCTCAGTGCACAGCCAAAGTGAAAAATCCTTGGAAACATTTCAGAAATCTGAATGCAGATTTTTTGACACATGTTAAATTGTAGTTCAGAGCCAGTAAGATATGCTGTACAAGACAACTCAATGAAAAAGAATTAACAAAATAATTAAAAAGTTATGTGTACCTTTATTCTGCACTGTGGGTAACAGAACAATACAGACAGCTTTCATGTGTATTTTGTGCATTTGGAGAACTATAATTTGAATTGAAGTAATTTATGGAAATTTGCTGCAGATCTTGTAATTTTCATTGTCTTTTACTGATGGCTTATTAAGAAAGATTATTTTTTTACATTCAATAATAAATAATTCAAATACTTTAAAATGTGTTGGAAGCAGTAATCACTAACTACAATACTAGATCCAGATTTTAGTAACAATTATTCTTTCTTTACTTATTACCATGTAGATTTTACTACACCTTCTTAAAAAAACCTAAATCCTGTAGCTCTGGAAGAAAGAAAAATGAGAGATAGAAGGCTACTAAGAAATGGCGTTACGATGATTTTGCAGGTCATTCACAGATTCCTTTGTACACAATTCAGGAAAGGACTTAGGCTTACTTTGTACCAGTTTTATGTATTCACTGTATTCTAAGGACAATATTTTTTAATTTTTGTGAAGTGGGTACAGGGATTTTAATTGTTTGCAGTCAATTCCATAACTGTTTCTATACTTACGTTTATACTATATTCATATTGTATTTAAATTATATTAAACCAATAAGAATGGTAATAATAGTAATAATAATAATGAAATAATAAAAATTATTTATATGCATGAACAATATGCCTGAATCTAGCTGGCTATCTTCCAAATGAACAAAGAAAATATTCATCATCAGTCCAAAGTAGCCAGACAGGTTCCTATCCTTGTGCACTCCCATTTACATACCTTACCCATGTGTTGTGGTTTAAGCCCTGCCATGCAGCCCACTCACTCACACCCCCCTCCCCCCCCCACTTCCTCCCTCGGCTCCCTGAGGTATGGGGAGGAGAATCAAAAGGATACAACTCCCACAGGTTGAGATAAGAACAGTCTATTAACTAAGGTATAACACAAATCACTACTGCTACTACCAGTGATAATGATGATAAAGGAAATAACAAAGGAAGAGAATACAACCACTCACCACGGACCGATACCCAGCCTCACCCCAGCAGAGATCTCCAGCTCTTCCAGGTAGCTCCCAGTTTGCATCCTGTGCATGACGTGCTGTGGTATGGAATACCTCTTTGGCTAGTTTGGGTCAGGTGTCCTGTCTCCGCTTCCTCCCGGCTTCCCCTCCTTCCTGGCAGACCACGAGGCTCAAAAAGTCCTTGGTCAGTCTAAGCATTCTAGGCAGTAGCTAAAAACATCAGTGTTATCAGCGCCATTCCCAGACCAAAAGTCAAAAACACAGTGCTGCACCAGCTACTAAGAAGGAGAAAAATGACTGCTACTGCTGAACCCAGGACACCATGACTCTCAAAACCATTTTGTACTGGTTCTCCTCTTCCATAAGCTGATCCTGTAATGACATGCCATAATTGCTCACTGTAAACTCCACATGCTTGATCCAATTTTGTGCTCTTGGATTTCAAATAATCTTTCCAGGCCAGAATGTGCAAGATGAATCTCATCTTCATTGTTCTTGAGCTTGAGTGTGTTTATGAAACTGCTGACTGATTATTAGAACATGAGTATCCTGGGTGGGGTCGAGAGTAGCCAAAGAAAAGGAAAGATCTTCAGGTATCAGACATTTAAAAAAAACTAAAATGAGAGGGGTTTTTTTCCCTCACCCTGATTGAACAAATTGGTATTAACAAGTAATATCAATGGACATACCCAATCACTTCTACTACTAGGAGTCTCTTCCACTCTTTCTCATTCCATGTGTTTTCCTATACTGCATGTGATAAAGTGAGTTGATGCTAGCCGTGACTATGTTAGATTTTAGCAAGAGTAATATTCCTGCTATTTTTGCTTTACGCTGTGTTCTACATAGTATTTGAGAAAAAGACAGAAAGCTTTCCCCTTGGGATGGTATGAACAGGGAACTTTGCTGATTTTTCGTTGTCAGATACAACAGCAATTGCAAAAGCTATTGTGACACTACATCATCTAAAGGAGACCTCAGGATAATTTTGACAGTCAGTCACAGAACTGAAGCATATCTGCGTGAGACTTGCACATAGCTCTTCAGAGGATTTGTTCAATTCCATCAGCAAGGGCAAAGGTTTGGGGTTGTTAATTACAGCCATGGTGGTTTCATTTTGTCAGACCTAGCCACAATGTTGTACTGTCTATTAAAAAAAAGTAGAGCAGGAAAGATGAGTTGGGGATGCACTCTGTCTTTTATGAATAGAAAATGTCATTGTCACCCTCTATTTTTAGTTAATGAGCTAACAGACCAGATCCCAGTCTAGGTCTGCCACACTATTGCTGCACATTGTGTGTTTTTCTTTCTTCCTCTTCAAAACACAAAGCACTGAGCCAAAATTTTTTGAGATTAAAATAAATTCTTTGGCCTTCCCTAGGAAGAGTAACAATCCACACAACCTGTGGCCATAAGATGCTGGGGAAAATAAATTAGAGGAACATTTTTTATTTTTTTTATTTATTTTTTTTTTTTTGAATCCGGATCTTGTTGACAAATGAATGAACTTTAAAATTTCCTACAGTAAGTGGACTGATTTGATGTTTATTCACAAATGAAACAAGAAGTCCAGAAACAAACAATAGGATAGTGTGTGACAGTTGAATAGGTTAATATTCATCAAGAGTAAAGAAGCACATAAGCAAAAACTGAGAAAAAGACTGGGAGAGGAAAACCATAATTTTTTACTTTCCTACATTATCAACCGAAGATGTCCTGAATAAATCTGTTTCCCCTGGACATCAGCATTCAGTTAGTTTTCAGTCAGACCTAGAGTACCTTCAGACTTGTGACCTAGAGATGAACTGCTTAGTATCTATCCCCTCAAAGATTCATTTCCTCTAGGGCACAAGTTCTGATGATGGTTGCACAGAAAATATTTGACTCTATAGGTTTACGCATAAAGCAAAGAAATACTTATTTTTCACAAAGCATAAAGCATTTTAACACAGATAAACAGGTGAAACCATTTTGATTACATTAATCTTATGAGTTCATACATTTAGATCATGTCACTTAATAGAGACAAGTGGTCTGTGTTGTAAAAGACAATGGCTCAAGCAAGTAAGAAAATGGAAAATATCTGGAATGAGAACATTGCAATAAAAAAAACCCAAAACCAAACTTCATCATTATGCCAGGTCATGAAGTTGCATAAGCATAAAGATATCCAACTGTAACTCCTAACAGGGAAAAAAAAAGAAAAAGAAAGGAAAAAACTGGGATAAAAGATTTTTTGAGATAAGATGTACATACTATTGATAATTATGCTGAGCATCAAAGAGTAGACTGACAGTATGTCTGTGTGAAAATTTCACTATAGACAAATGTAAGAAAAGAATATGAACTCCTTTAATACATGCATGCAATCTACTGTAATATTATCACAGAAACAAGTAACTGCACTTGCAGAAAATATTAATAAGTACACATATTCTGCACGAGGTCATCTAGGGAAGGACTGAGGATCTCATCTGCAAAGATATTTAGATTGCTGTCTGAAGAAAACAACACAGTCTATAGAGAAGAGGGTTTCTGGCTTTTTCTGTTCCTAGTGTATTGGGTTCATAAGAAAAGGTTTCAATAGCAGAGGGGTGGAAGGGTGGGCAGAGGTGGCTGTTGTGGGAGGATACGTGGGGCTGCCCTGTGTAGGACCTGAGGTCCAACACTTAGTCCCTCAGCAATGCTGGTAGTCCGTGCAAAAACATCTTTGAGGGAGGCTAAAAATTGCTGCACTCTGTGAGAGAGAGGAATGATAAAAACTGAGAGAAACAGCCCTGCAGACCCAAAAGTCAGTGCAGGAGGAGGGGAGGTGCTCCAGGCTCCAGAGCAGAGGTTCCCTTGTAGCCTGTAGCACAGACCATGGTGAGGCCGGACATCCCCTTGTGACTCATGGAGGCCCACAGCGCAGCCCATGGTGGTCCATGGTGGAACAGATATCCCCCTGCAGCCCATGGACCCCACACTGGATCAGGCAGATGCCCAAAGTAGGCTGTGACCCCATGGGAAGCCTTCCCTGAAGCAGGCTTCTGGCAGGACCTGTGGCCCCATGGAGAAAGAAGCCAATGCTGGAGCAGGTTATCTGTCAGGACTTATGACCCCTCAGGGGCCTACACTGCAGCAGCCTGTTCCTGAAAGACTGCACTCAGTCTTTCAAACAGCTTTGTGTTTGTTAACTGGCAATAAATTAAATCAGCCTCCTCGAAGCTGAGCCCATTGTGACTGTGGTGATTTCTCCCGTTCTTACCTCAGCCCAAGTGATGTTTCCTCTTACTCTCTTCCCTCTGCCTCTCTGCTGAGGAGAGGGAGTGGTGGGCACTTGGTGTCCGAGGTTAACTTACCATATATGGGTTAAACAAATGTAAGCTATAAGTTTAACTCTCCTGACAATAGGCATGCTTTTAGTTTTTGGTGGTTGTGATTTTTTTGCACTTTGTTTCACTGAAACCCTCTTGTCTCAAAATGCCTAAAAAAAAAAAAGTGTAGATTAGTATCCATGGGCATATTTTCACCCAAAATGATTAATTAAAGTCACTAATGTGACTTAATACATTAACTTAACACACTTAACTTATTAACTAATGTTAAAAAGTACATTTGCTATATTTAGACATTGGTGCAGTATGTCTTGGCTAATAATGTAAATCATAAAATTCAGTGAAAAACACTTCTGATACCAAAATGGACAATAAGATACCAGAAAGAAAGGGAAATGTTATTGCTTAATGGTGCAGGAAGTTTTTTTTACTGGCCAGTACAGTATAGAAGATTACACTTTTGTTAGAAAACATGCTTTTTTTGGGTGCTAGAAGCAAAACAATATACATTGTCATCATAAAGAGTGACTGGTAATTAAGTAAACAATAGAATCATAGAATCCTAGAACGACTTGGTTTGGAAGGGACTTTAAAGATCATCTGCTTCCACATGCTAACTGCTGAGATGAAACGTGGTCTTTATGATTCCTCTTCCAGTTTCATCAACGTGAAGGTCTCATGAGTCTTTATAGGATCAAAGTTACAGCAAGATAGCGTATATAATATTAGAGATCTGAACAGCCATGTGAGAGTGTGTTTCCCAAAGTATTCTTTGGTGTAGACACTGTAAGCGAAACTCCCACTGGTAAATAGGTTCTCTCACAGATTTGCAGCTGTAGGATCTTTCTCTGAGTGGTATACATGAAGACTGAAAGCCTGACTACAGCTTACTTTGAAGAGGAGTGAGTCAACTGGATAAGGAAGAGACCTTTCTGATTTAGCTTTCATATAAATAGGTAAGGTATTGGTGTTGTTTATTTCTTTTTTCACGTAATTTAAAAGCATCTGAGACTATGTTGTATGTTTTGGGTGTGAATATGTTATCCTGTTTGCATCTTCCCTCAGACACATCTCGGTATGATTGAAGGTAATTGCAGAACAGTGGCAAAACTATAGAGGGATGCCTAACAAGTGTGGTATGCAGGTATGCCTATCAAATTTACCAGCACATCCTCTCCTAAACTGCATGGACCAAGTGTAGAGACAAAACAAGGAATACCAGGAAAGACAGAAAGATCTACCTGTCACCAGTTGTGACTGTGAAGGCATTTCTGCTATGCAGAAAGATACTGGCGTGCATGGTTAAGCCTAAAGAGTGGCAGAAAGAATGATCTGCCTTAAAGCAAATCTAAAGATTGAAAGCTACTACCAGAAAGTTGAAATGTGACTGAGGAAAAAATCTGAGCTTGAAGATAATTTATTCTCTCTTCTCATGTAAACTTGGCATTGTAATCAAGATTAACAGGCTCTGAAATCCATGCTGCTGTTAGACAGCAGGGTTGTAACAGGAACATTGAACCCATGCACTTTTATATGAAAGATTAAATCCAAGAGGTGGATTTTCCCCAACTTTCGAGATTGTTTATGAGGGCAGCATGTTTCTTAGGAAGACATTAACTTGAACTCCCATGTCTTGACACAAGTAGCTTAATTTTGACATAACACCATAAAAAAGTCATCAAGTTTAGAGGCCTGGTCTACCTGAATCAGTTTGGGGTCACAATAACAAAGTGACATAGACCAACTAGGTAGCAGCCTTTTTCCCCTCCTCTGCTAAAACTCTTTTTCTTCTAGATTTGATAGGAATTGAAAGCAACAATTTGCTAAAATAGAGTTTTCTTCAGCTTTGCTGCAATGTTTTGTGTATATTAAAGATGCTTAAGGATGTCAGTAGGTATATAGGAAACACATTCAAATGTAGGCTGTTATAAAACATCATCATAGATCCACAGTCATCTGAGTGTTCTTTCAACATACTAAGATAGCTGGAGCTGAGCTGCAGGCTGGAAAATCTTTATCTCAGCTCTCCATTTATTAATACAGAGAATAGGAGTGCAACCCTATCTTGCAGCGAAGTAGTATAGGATAGATACATTAAAGAGAAAAAAAATAATAGAAGTCATTCAAATGGGAGATATGATGAAGTATAGCTCGGCCATATCATCACTTTGCCTCTTTCTCAGGAAGATAGCAAGCAAAGAAACAAATCCAGACTAGATCAGCGATGCACAACAGTTTCTACAGATACCAGGGGAATGCTGTATCAGGCATACGCTGCCAATTTATTGGTGGTTTTATACTGGGTGTGTGATATGGAGGATAAAAGAAATAAATTCACCTGTGAAATCTGGCCCTGGAGTATTTAGGGGTTATGTGCTATGGTGGGGTTTTTCGTAACTATTGACTTCACAAAGTCAATTGAATATATGTGCAGAAAAAAAGGAAGAAATACAATTTCCAGCACCCTGCTGTGTCTCTTAGGTCTGGCGTGATATTCTTCATTTTGTCTTTTCAATGTTTTTTCATCAGTCTGTAGCAGCTCTAAGTGTATATTAGGGTCTTTGCAGCCTAAGTGCAAGTAAAGGCTCAAGTCTGTACATGTTGGGAAGGTTTTTGCTCAACAGGTTTTTTGCTCAACAATTCAATTTTTATTCCAGTGTTTCAGTAAGAGAGATCATTCAATCTTACTCAGGCAAAATGACATACGAAGCAAGTCAGGCGGGATTTTTCTTGCATAATGCCCTCTCTTTCATTACACTTTTGCAAGCAAAACATGTTTTATGGCTTTTATTTTCTCTCCTGCACCATTATACTGATAGAGGAAAGAAAAAACTCTTCAGATAAGGAGAAATGAATGAAAAATAGAAAAGCAAAGTGGCACTTTTGCACAGGAATGTAAGGATCAGAAAAAAAATGAGAACTGATTGCTGCTTCAGCTTTTCAGCCCAGCCATCAAAGTATTAATTTAATTACCCATAGTCAGTGAGTAGTTAATGTGCTCAATTCATGTAACACTTTCATACAAACTCATAAGGATTTTAATATTTGAAATAAAATATAAAGAAGGGAAGTTTTATGAAACAGTATAAACTGTACCACAAGAAGAAGTTAGGAAACATGAAAAGAACAGGAAAAGAGTTAATAAAACTAACATTGAAAATAAAAGCAAATAGAAGATAGCTGTACCTCATAAAAATGACAGCCTATCAGACTTAATTAAGAAATCTGGATCCAACTAATGAAATTGAGATTTTTCAGAAAACAGATTAAATTGTGTACAGTGTGCTTCTATCAATTTATTTAAACCCAACTTCAACAATGCATCTTTTTTGCCTTAACAAAATTGTCAGAATTCTCTGTCCCCCTTAGAATACTTTGACAACATCCATCAGTTACTTAAATATGAAAATCTCTTGCTGCAAACTGGAATATGTTTTGCTGAATCAGTGCCTTTTTTAACTTTCTTCCAGGGGCATGACCCCTTTTCCAAAAGAGAGTGTATGTGTTTGCTGTCATTTATTCTTATAAGTAGCATCCTTAAAATCCTCTAGAACTGGGTTTTATGTTTTTCAGGTCCTCAGCATTCTCTAATAGTGCTCAGTAGTTTATGTTTGCAATAGGGAAATACCTTTTGTCAGAAAAAATAGGGCAACATTGACCACCTCTCTACAGCTGAGTGCTTCCAGCCTCTTCATTTGACAAGATACACACAGCTAAACCTAACTGATCATTTTTATCCCTGAATAGGCCTTCCTCTAAACAGTGGTATGTTCCTATCTGGCAATAATCTCACAGGGTTTGTTTGCAATATGACGGGCTAGTTTGTAAGAAAATTGTAATCAAAATTTTTGTACACATCACACAGTATGAAAGCCAGAATTCACCTGTTTGAATCAGAGGAAAAGTTCTCCTGAGAGTTTCAGCTTGTGGCCTAATGCAGGAGCTCCTTCTATTGGCAGACAAAATTGAGAAGAGTTACAAGCCAGGCTGGGGAAAAGTGATCTGATGAAAGGGAATTAAAAATAACTTTTGATGCAAGTTATGAGCATTTGATAAACTATCATTAAACACAACCATATAAAACTTATCTTGCCAACTGATGCAGTGTCTGCAGGGTTAGTTAGGGAGGAACATAGAGGAGCTGATCTAAAACATAGATGATCTCAAAATCTGAAACTGAAACTTAGGGATTTTTTAAATTTACTGTAAGAATTCTGATCCAAATGTTTTTTTCAAATTTACCATAAGAATTATGATCCAAATCCTTTGACAGATTTTCACTGTAAATAAAATCTGCCTTACCATTCCAAGAGATCTGGAAAGGTAAAAAAAATCTCCAAATTTCAATCCACAAATGGTAAAGAGTAACCATGATATTTTTTTCTGGGGGGAGACTAATTTTGCAAAGAACAAACAATACTGCAATACAATGGAGAAATATGAAAACAGAACCTCAAGCTACTCTGTGATGCAAGCCGGAGACATAGATCAATGTGTTGTGAAAAAGATGAAGTATTATTCCCAGGAAAAGTCAGAAAAAGTACAATGTCAAGTAAGCTAGAAATGCCAGGTGTTTAAATGCATGAAGTTATCAAAGGAATAACTTCATGAAGCTTCATAAACTGGGAATGGAGTCTGAGTACTAATACAACAAGTGATATCTTACAGCTCACAGATTGATATGTTAATGACCTAATAAATGAAATGCTAAGTCAAAATACTGTAGAATAAAATAGTATTTAGCTTGTCAGGACATTATTATGGACTGGGAAAGCAATTGTGCCACATTTGTTAGCAACATCACAATTATTCATTGATAAGCAGCATTAACCAGTCCATATTAAATCAGTACACTTCATATGTCCTCTACAAAATCAAAATAAAATATGAAGAAAAGAAATTGTAAGTTATGCTAGGTACTCAAGAGTATATGATGCAGAAATGTATTATCTATTTGCAGCTGTCATTCTGTTCCTATTCAAATGCAGAGAAAATCCTCACTAAAATAAATACTGGCTTTGGAACTGAGATATATCTGCACAGTCTTTTAATATTGACTCTTAATTTCAGACTTAGGGTCTCTGAACCAAGTGACCATCTTGCACTTTTTGTTCATGAACACTGGGCCAGTGAGTTCACGTGTACCAATTATTGCACACCTGTGTGCAATAATCTAATTTGGATTGCAAGTTTAGATCACATATTCTTCAGTGCATCTGCACTTCTTGGCTGACAAGGTGCAAAAGGAAACACCAAATCCTATAATTCCTCCTCCAGGTAAGTCACACATTCTGCACAAAAGCCTTGAGCAGCCATTCTGGCTGGGAAGGATTGACTGCACACGCCAGGACTTGACCTAAAATACTCATATGCTGCTCCATCAAAACCATAATCATTGGCACATGGAGTCTTGCTAAGAAACCTTTGTTTGGAGAGACGAAATCTGCTGCTGAAAACTTCAAAACAGAGATGGGCAGTGCTACCTACCACATACTCTGTTGTTGCTGGTTGGAAGCAAGTGCTACTAAAAGCACCAGAGGCTTTTCTTGATGTGGTTTCTGGAACTGTACAATCTGCGTCTATAAGCTGGATACAGACTACTTGTGTCCAAGGGCCCATGATGGAGTTAAGAGAAAAGTTAAAACCCTTCCAAGCTAAAAGTACTCCAAGATGAGAACTGCTGCTTCAGCAGCTTCTGTTAGCCCAGTTCAAATCTGCTACAGATAGAATTTCCTTTTCCATCTTAAGTCACTCATCCCTTTCCTCCCTCTCCCATAACAAGACAATTCCATGGCCTTGGAGACTCCAGGATGTCAAAACACTAGCAAGTTATACTTTCTGGGGAAACAGGGTTGTCTGGCAGTTGTCCTTTGTTGACGGAATTGAGAATGGAACCATTCAAAATAGATTATCTCCCCTGAGCATTCAATTACATTCTATTTTTGAATACAACAGTTTGAATAAGGAAATACACAGAGATCATTTAGATAAGGTATCAGTCAAAATAGCATCTCAGACTAATATGTATTCTCAATAGCTGAATGAATGAACTGTGAAGCTAACAGGGAAGGGACACCCGCTCTCAGTAAATGTAAGAATTTTTCTTATGAAGTGCAACACACATGTAGACACTGCCTTTCTTATATTTGTAGAAGTTAACAAGATTTTCTGTCATTTTTTATTTCAAGTAACTAAAAGTATTTTCACTTGGTAAGCTATTCCATAAATTCAGTATATAATACAATAATATTAATCAACCAGCAATCGAAAAACCTAAACCAAACCTAACAAACCACAAATAACCTTACAGACAAGAGGAATCTGCAAGACCACAACACCACAACTCTCTTCACCATGTCTTCTTGCCATACTCTCTCTCCAGCAGATGCTCTGCTCACATTCTGTATTTCCACCTCCAAATCATCATGGTCCTTCCACATCAAATGCAGATTTCTCCAGAAATCTTCGCTTGTCTTTCTTTAATCCTCTAGGCACCCAGACCAAATGTGCCTGGGGGGGAAAACAGCTGTCTCAGGGTGTTGGTGGTGGCAACTCTTTTTCTGGTCAGGACCTCACACAAAAGCGCAAGCTGTCTGTCTAGCTCTCTTGCCTAAGATTATGGTTTACTTCTTTCAATAACTTTTGTAATTTAGCAGTTAGTTTCTTTTTCTACTCCTGTAGTTTTCCAGAACAGCTTTCCTGTATTTGGGAGGAAACATAGAGATTAAAAATAATTCCCTCTTAGATAAGCCTCTAATGAAATATACAGAAAAAATCCCAAAACAAACAACACAACAAAACAAAAATAGACAAATAAAAAAAAACCCAACCAATCAAACAAAAAATAAAACAACCCACAAAACCAAATCAAACCAAGCCAAACAAATCAAAACAAAAAACAGGCAAAACCCATAGTATTCTTTTCTAGGTTTTGCATGTGCATTTCATTGTGAAGCAGAATTTTTTTGTGTGTGACCTACTCATGAAAATTAATATTTACAAATTAATCTTTGCAAACTAATCTTTACAAGTGCACCAGTTTTCTTGGTGCCTTTCCCTATAGGATCACTTGTCTTTGTCAGCAAAACATCAGAATAGTGAAAAATAACTAGCAGAGAAAAGAAAGCTAGTAGATGGACCTAAATCCTGGCAAACATGACACTGACTGTTAGTGAAATTGCTGTCAAGGTAGAAAGCAGAGATGCAAGATGTCTACCTCTACTGTGCCCCTGACATGTTAATGGAGGTTTCCAGCATGTGTTTCTAGCCCAAACTGAACAGCTACATGATTGGCAGCTTCCTTCTTACTTGAGAGTCCTCACCCCCTTTCATGAAGAAATTTTAATTGTTGTTTGGTAACAGTAGGGTTTTAAATGCATACTTTTGATAAAACTCCTTAGCATAGCTGTACACAGAGCTAGCAGCAGGTTGGTACCCTGCAACTGAGGATGTTTTTGCACCATAATATGAACTGATCCAGGTTTATATGGAGCTAACAATTTGCCTGCTTTTCCCTCTCTACCCTGGGAAGTTAGTTACTTATGCTGAAGAGCTACGGTTTAGATCCTGCCTGTAAATGGGCCCGATGACTCACCTACATGAAGAAAAAGTTGGAGAGATGTGGCCCATCTTCGTAGACCTGAACCTAAAGAAGGTGGGAGTATGAAGAAAAGGAAGAAAATTGCAATAATTCTATTTCTTGAATGCATTATAAATAGATGCATTTAAGGACAGTGAAAGCTTATCTTTATATTATAAAAACACAATTCTGACATTTCTTTAGTTGTCACAGTTAATGTATCCACTGGCAGAGTGCAGAGAGAGGGTATACCAGCATGAGAGAGCCAGCTGCAGGTGTCACCAGAGATATCTGTGGTAGAAAAGATCCCTGAAATAAGTCTTTCTTTTAAAATTAATAATTTTATTGTAACTAGCAATAGACTGGGAAAGGAATTTAATTTTCAGTTAATATATCTAATGCATATTTTCTGGACATACTTAAAATCAGAAAATGCAAAGGACAGAGTTTTACTAAATTAATTTAAATACCAAGTTCACTGATGAATTTAAAAAAAGTATCTGAGCAGACAAATAGCAAATGTAGTTAACCTATAAACTATAGTTGAATTATATTAGAACACTGCACTAAAAAAAATACTAGGCAAAACTATTAACTATTGAAATCCTTACATTCTTTAAAAAAAAAACCCAAACCTTAAACTGTCTCTTAAGTAACAAATCATAGGCCTGTTAAGCTAATCATTAGGCCTACAATAAAGAATTTCATCAGAAAAACCTAGAATAGGCTATCATACTAAAACTTTGAGTATAGGCTGTACAAGTCGATAATATTTGTCAGATAACCATTGTTCCCCAAATTTGTGTAGGATTTTGCTACATTTGTGCTTGCAAATGGGGGATTGCAATTATCCTTATTTTAACTGAGTTTTAGTAATTTTAACTTGCCCAGATTCCCCCATTCCTGTCATCATGAAATCATTTGCTTCCAGACTTACAGTCCAGTCATAAAAGATCAATGTTCAAAAGTACATGATATAAAGAAAGACTATTTTATACAGAATGTTATGTGAGCAATATAGACTAAAGGGGAGAGGAAAATAAGCTAGATAAGTCTCCCTCTCAAAAAAAAAAACCAAACAAACCTTTATTTTATCACAAGATCTATAAATTTCAAGAATCTCTGTGGCTGCCATTACCTCTTGCAGTATGCAGCTGTAAAGCTTAAAATATCCATGGGCATTTCAGAAACACGGAAACTGAAATACCCATAAGGGAAATAATTTTCTCCTTTATTTTAGGAATTGACTGGAGATTAGAGAAAAATGGCCATTGATCTTTCATTCTGTAGGCTAGCACAAGAACTTGTGATGTTTAGTTGCTGCAGAATAAAGGACTAAAATTGCCATCAGAGGAAAAGTGGCAGATTTTGACCCTCAGCCATATCCATCTCTGCAACAGTAGTCTGAGGTTGATCACAAGGTCAATCAGAGGTCTGTCATGGTCAATCAGAAGTCATTCTTGGTCAATTACATGATCAATCATCCTACCAAAATCTGCTTATTCTTTTAGGTTTATAATGTAAAATGTGAAAAGCAAAATATTTCTTGTTAGGATTGTCAGCATCATTTGCAGTGATGCATATTTTTGGTGGCACATTGCTGCGTTTTGCAAACAACCAAACAACTTTCTCACAGATCTTTTCTCACACACTTTATTAAGAGACCAAAGTTAAAACCTTAGATGATATAGTAGGCCTGATCAAGATTTTTTCATAAGTAAACCACTTGAAAACTTCTTACTTTCACCTACTATTTTTGATTAGAGAAGAATGGAAGGGAAAATAAAGATTACTGTTTTGAAAACTTAAGCTCTAATACAATGTTGTTGCTTACAAGAACAGCTTAAGAACTTAAGACTTTTTTTCAAGAAACTGCCTTTTGCTTCACAAAACCCACCCTTTTATCTGCACAGTTTTTGCTCAAAATATAAGCTTTAAATCAATTTTATAAAACATAGGGGAAAATAATACCTTCTGTCTGCTTCTCTGAATATTGAGCTGTAATATCTTCAGGCTTTAATACTATATACAGGCCTATAATTGTTTCTGAACTCATTACTTGATTTCTAACGACTTTTGGTTAATGCTAATTCTATTAAAATATTGTTTAGATGAGTAACGCATAGATGGCTATTGTTCTTTAACTGAAATCCAAAGATGTGGATTGTTTAACAGCTGCTGCTAGTTACCAGGTTTTAAAGTTAACAATATTTTAAGATAAAGAAACTGCAATATGTAAAGACAGTATTTTGAGAAGCTGTATAAAACAGTTACTGGTATACCAACAGCTAGCTTACTTTCCTCTGAAGTACAGTAAATATAATGTTGGTTTCTCTATGAAAGTGTAATAATTTTTAGTAGATATTTAATACTGTTTTCATGAATTTTTCAGTCAGTAGATATTTTGGTTCTTGTTTTTCAATATAGTGCTTAATCAAAAGCTTCAAATATGGTTTCAGCTCACCTATACTGACAGCCTTCATTTAACTTCGTTAAATTTATTCAAGAATTTCTGTTTTGTTGCCTAGATTTTCCCAAGACTTCCAGGCACTTGTGGAGTGAAGGAAAATAAAAATTGCATTTCTATTCACAGTATCTTACAGTCTTTGGAGAAATGTGGGATTCCTAGCCCTGAAGAAAAATGGAAAAATTATTTACCTGCAGCTCTGAGAAGTCTGCGGGACACTGTGTGGAATTAGAAAGAAAAATTACACTTCTCCAATTAAGCAAATACAGACATATAACACCATATATCCTTGTCCTGCCTATGGAATTCTGAAGATAAAAAACTTCTTTTGGGGGGTGTGAGTTAGATTTTGTGCAAAATCTTCAGGAACAAGCTGAGCTTCTCAAATCACATGGAATAATAGTAAATTCATGCGTCAAGCCCCTGCTCACACACATACACATATAATTTGAAACAATTTTAAGATAAAGTCCATTAATGGCACCTGAGCATTAAAGTCTGTAATTTCTTGAAAACAGAAACATTAATAAACTTAAGAAAGTAAGCTCTGTTTGTTTTTTCAATTTACAAGCATTACGAAGTTTTTTGTTTAATCTGTAACTACATCTGCTGGAGTTTCACTGCTGCTTTCTGTTGAAAGAACCTAGAGGGATATCATGTAGGAAAGTTACAAAATTCAGTTATGAATTCAGCTTATATGCAGACCATGTTGTTAAAACCACAAATGGTACTTTATTTCTGCAGTCACGTTAAGAGAAGATCATCTCTGCACGCCAGTATTCAGGTATATATACTGAAGGCATCCAAAAAAAGCACAAAAAAGCAAATGTCAGTACTTGATACCCACATGTGCGTTGTTAGATATCCTGCTCAATGTCTGTTTCTGCTTATTTCTCCTATTGAAAAAAAAAAGAGCAAAACAAAACAAAAAAAAACCCAAACCAAACAAACTAAAAAAGCCCCTCCCCTCAAACCAACCTCTTAAAACAAACTCAGATCGATGAATTATAAAGTGAGAGACTTGCTCTAAAAAATTTTTTTTCTTTGCTGTAAACTGAAATTCACAAAATTTCCCCAGAAAAATTAGATCCTCATTTTCTTACATCATGTTTGCATGACACCTCTGATGCTTCAAGATTCCTAAGTAAATAAAAGTGAAATGAGACATAAAAAATATTACAAAAAAAATACCAGAGCGAAGCTGGTAAAGTGAGATTTATATTGCAATATGTAAATGTGCATTTTCCAGCCAGAACTGATTTATGTGGGGAAGGCTGTGCAAGAAGCTGCGCCAGCAGACCTGGATGAGAGCACAAACATCCTGACCCTCATCAGCTCAAATCATGGGAGTGAAGAGGAATCGAAGTTAGAACACTGAGATAATTTCTGAGAGCTATAGATACTGAAACAAAGTTACTGAAGACAAAGATGAGATGCTGTACCCAGACTTTCCCAGGCGCTAGTGGAAAGTTCCCAATGTGGGTAGAGAGGACAAAAGAATGTGTGTTCAAGGAAAATGGAAAGTAATAACGTAGCAAAAATAGCAAAAAGTGGTAGCAGAAAAATGTGCTTATATATCTGGGTACAAATAAGTTGATCAAGCAAAGGCGCATGGACAATAACGTGATTGGTTGAAAAGACGCATGATCTGTAATCTCATTGGCTGGAAAAAGTGCATGAAGTTGCCTGATGGAAAAGTACTGAAAAGAACTAACCACTACTAACCATTACAAATCACTAGGCAGGGGTCTATAAAAGCCTGCAAACTCAATAAATAATTTCGATTGCACCGCAACTGGAGTCTGTGTCTCAGTTGCCACAATTTATGCGTATAAGACTTACAACAATATTAAAGTAAATAAGCATGAATAATTGCTCACAGGCAGAGACAGTCTTTCAGCTTTTACATCCCGGAGGAGGAACTGGCACCTCCTGGGTTTTGTATAACACCAAGCACTACAGTGTTCTATCATAAGTTGAAAATATTCAAACCTTAATGCAACATACATGCTTAAAATAAGAAGTAAATAAAGCAAGTTTCATTTAGCCTGTGCTTTAAAAAGACACATTTTAAACCATGGCATCTCAGTGGCTTTTTATTTCTTCCCTCCTCCATGTCATCTTATTCTCCTTTCACTTAGATTCATATAACCCTAAACTTCACAGAAACTATTCTTCAAGTACATATGCACAAATTGGTTAATTTAGTTTGCAAATCACCAAGGAAGTAGTAAATCCATCACAGAAGAATTGTAGGAAACCTGCACCCCTTAGTATGAGCACATGGCTCTGAGAACCACCTGATTTTTGTTTTATATTCCAGAGGAAGGCAGAGCCTGCCTTCCATGCAGTAAGGAACTACTACCTTTTGCATGGCATCTCCCCAAGGTGTCTCCCAACTTACCAAATTGCGAGGGTCCTACAAAAGGCAGTTAAAAGAGACAATTTGCTGCATCTTTTTTTATTGGAGTAAACCAGGATTGCCTTCAAGACATCTACTTTTCTAAACCCTGCTGAACTGAGAGGAGGCAATGTGAATCATGGTTCTTGCCCTGGGTTCAGCAGCAGCAGTCATTTTTACTCCTTCTTAGTAGCTGATGCAGTACTATGTTTTTGACTTTCAGCCTGGGAACAGTGCTGATAACCCTGATGTTTTTAGTTACTGCTCAAATGTTTTGACTGACCAAGGACTTTCTGAGTCTCATGCTCTGACAGGGAGGTAGGGAAGCCAGGAGGAAGCAGAGATAGGATAACTGACCCAAACTAGTCAAAGAGGTATTTCATGCCACAACACGTCATGCCCAGGATGTAAACTGGGAGTCACCAGGAAGGGCTAGGTCACTGCAGGGGTCGGGCTGGGTGTTGGTGTGGTGAGTGGTTGTATTCTCTCCCCTTGTTATTTCCCTTGTCATTGTTATTATTGGTGGTAGCAGTAGTGATTTGTATTATACCTTAGCTACTGAAATGTTCTTAGCCTGTGGGAGTTCTATTCTTTTGATTCTCCCCATCATCCCTCTGGGAGCTGAAGGAGGAAGGAGAGGAAAGAGTGAAAGACTGCTTGGCTGGGCTTAAACCACGACAGTTCTATATGGTCAACGATAAATACAACATTGAGCAATAGTAAATTAAAATGCAAATGTAAACAACATTGCACAGGCAAGATACCTCTGTAATCTTACATGAAATTGATTAGTGTAGACTCTATGACTGTCTATGTTTTAGCATAGTTTTGGTCTCTGTCAGCTTCATACTTCTTTCAAATACCTCTGTCAGCTTAATTCCTTTTCCAAATGCCAAGCAAAGCATGGTTGGGATGATTTGTCAGTGACCCTTCCCAGAATGAACTTTAAGCACAGTCATTATTTTTATTCACAGGAACCTAAGCAAGCAAACACTGTTTAGATCATTGGCCATAGGATGGCTTTGGCCTATTTTCTCACACAGCTATATCTTAACTGACAAAAACATTTTCAGAGCTCTGTGACAAAAGTCATGCTTGGAGCAATATTGTACAGGTACCCAGAAATAAAATATTAGGCGGTGGTAGTTCAATTATGCTAGATAATCACAATATAAATCTTCACTCCAACATGTAAAATGTAGTCTATTGAGTGATGATATTCTACACCATAGAATGTGATATACGTACCTGACTTTCCAGATGGGTGACATTTTGTGCAAAATTTGTATATGCAAAGAGCACATTTGTATGCCAGTTGTAAAGTTTCATTTTTTTTTGCCTATAAAGCATGCACTTCACTCTATGGTTTGATACATAGGTATGATATTAAAAGACAAATGTCTTTAAGATAGCCAGAAGTTAAAAACTCATCTGGCATAAGACAGCATTGTACAATGTAGTCCCGTGTAATTACAGCATCAGCATGAACTCTATCCAGAATTTAATTCATCAGATCTGCCAGATTCTTTTAATTCTTGGCAGTAATTCTCTTTTAAGTAATCATTATCAAGCAAAAATCTGAAGAAATGTACTGCTACTAAAACATCACATGATAAATAATCCTAGAAAAAGACAGGGACTGTAAACGGCTGATTTACGAAAGTGCTATAGACCGTGAAAGTAGTTCATCCCATAACTAATTCTTTCTCACATTGTCATGCTCATAGGCAGCAACAGTTTTCAAAAAAATCCTACAGTGGCAACAACAAAACCCAGCCAAAATTAAACAAACAATGCCAAGCCACCCTGCTCCTCCCCACCCCAAATTACATAAAGCCTCAACATATAACATTTGTTAAAGAAGGTCTCTTAATTGAATTGGCTGACGACTACTTTAGCAGGCTAGTCTGATAATATCTGAAGGAAAAGCATCTCACAGGTCAGTCAGATCTGTTCAGCTGCTTCTTTTGGAGATTATTTTCTACAACAGTTTCTTGCTTTCTCTTCCAGTTTCAATGCAGCAGCCATGTGCACTGATGATGACATACCTTGTCACACTTACAGAATATGTCTGTTGTAGGAAAACTGTTATCCTCAGCAGGAGCACATAGCTGTAGGAAATATACATTTTTGTGTGTGTTTATCCATAAAAAGAAGATAGGTGGCCAAAGCTCCATATTTTTATCATGAATCTGCAGCCTTTTATTTTAAAAAAGGTATTTACAAAGTACAGAAGCTGTGGCTAATTCTGGACAAGTCTTACACAGTTTTAGCATCATATTTTGACAAAAACTTGCGGAATTCAATTATGTGTTAAATATTAGTGATGCACTAATTATGCAATAAATAGTAACTATGTTATAGTAATAGCGATGGCAAGAATAAGTATACTAAATAATAGCAACAAAAATAACAACATTAAGTGCAGTAATTATGTAGTAAAGCATGCAGTATGCAGGGAAGGTTCAAGATTCAATAAAGTCCATGCAAGTAATTTCCACCACACTCCCCAGCCTCCTTATGACTGGAACCAAGATGTTTTCACTGAAGTTTTAGTCAAATGAACCTGTTTATCTGTGAAGAGTTCAACTGGAAGATCTTTAGTGCACAAACTGTCATTTCTTCAGCATTTGCTCCCAGGAAAGAACTACATATGGGTTATACTTTGGATATGCAGGGTATACTTAGGGTATACTTGCAGCTTAATGCAAAATAAAATTCATTATTATACTATCTCTAGTCTTACTCTTTGTATATATCACATAAAGAATGAAAACTACAGCTCCATCCACAAGATTAACCTCATAAACTGCATTGTAAGACTCAAGCAAGAAGAAAGCAGAATGGAAGAAGGGTCTCATAGCAATTCTCCTCCTCAGTAACTACAGGTTTGCACAGAACAAATCTCTATGGGAAAGTAATGACTTTAAGCTTCCAACAGGGAATATTGTGATGATTAAGGCACAAACAAAAATAAAATGCAATGTATCAACAACATCTTTTGTGGTTTTTTGGGTTTTGACACCAGATGTAAACATTTTTATTGTAATAAATGAATTAGGTTTTAGATAACAGTTCAGTTTAAGAAGAGGGGAAAAGAGAAGTAATTGATGACCATACTCCAAAATATATGTTCTCACTTTCCTTCTTTTTAAGTAAAATTTGATCCCAGTTTCTCAGCAGTTTACCATCTGTGCAAGATGATGGGAACTATTATTTTCTCACGAGATATTTGTGAGGGAATTGCAGATTTTGTTATAAGCCATTATGATGCCAAGTCATGAAGCTCAGAAAAGAATCACAGGAAATCATTTTAATGCCCCATGTAGAAAGACTTTTAAAAAATTCTATTCAGAATTTCAATCTCCTCTGTCATTTGCTGTGGTTTTTGGTGCAATTCAAAGGCCACTTTGTTCTTTACTGTTGTTTCTGATACTGCAAATAATGCCACTAGCACAGCTTTTCTAAGGAACATTTCAGATTTTCCTTATCTGCTGAAATATTCAAGTGGAAAATCAACAAGATATAGGCAGAAGGTAGAAGACAATAACACTTTAATGACTGCAAAAATTCATCCTGTATAGTTGCATGTCATTAAATTATTCAATGCTTTGTACCTAGGAACAATAAAGCAGTAATTATTTATCTGAGAGCCATAAGAGATTTTGTACAATATACATAAGACCAGAATTCTACTTTTGACATTTAAGATGGCAATGAGCTCACTGATACAGGAGCAGCAAATAGTGGTACAACTATAAACCACCACAAAAATCCAAGATGTTTTCTAAACTAGTTTTACAAGTGACAGTGATAATGCAAATGTAACTGTAAATACAGGATAATGATCTGACAGCAGCAACTAAGTCTCCTCCGAATGGCAATCAGAGATGCTGAGATGAAAGCTGCAAGATGCCTGCTGCTTACCTGGTAATCAGAGAACCATCAATCAAAAGTACACTGCCTTAAGATCTTTAGCTTTCAAAAGAGTATATGCATATACACACAAAGGATACAGTTTCAAGAGAACTAGGACATATTTCTTCTGCAAAATTCTAATTGGATAGCAATAACTGTGTTTATTCAATCAGCTTTGCTATATCTATTTTCTCCAATTTGCATGTCAGCTGGGATAATTTTCTCTTTTTTGTTTTGTTGCTTTTCTTGGCTCAGTTGTTTCTACCTCTTTTTTACCTTTTGCAGCACTTCTGAATCACCTGCACATGTTGATTCCAGCACATGGGTGGGAGAAGGCAGAAGGTTCTCACTCACACGTCTTCTGTTTTAAAAAACCCCATGAGATTCAGAAAATCAGTATTTTGTTCAAATACTTTGCCAGTAGGAATTTGGCTTACTCACAATTTATTTGACACAAGTTTAATTGTAACTAAATGTAGTGATCAGCAGACCTCAGCAGCAAAGCTGCAATGTTAGAAAAAAACTGCAATGTTAGAAATCACAATAAGATGAAAGGGAAAACTTTTTCACTATGAGGGTTGTCAAATATTGCGGCTGGGTGCCCAGGGAGGTTTTGAAATATTCATCTATGAAAATATTCAAACGTGACTGAGGCTCAAAGCAACTTGATAAATGTTAGCCTCACTTTGACTAGGGAAGAATGGGGTTAGGCGTAGGGATCAGAGGAGTTTTTCGCGCCCAGAGAAATCACTAACATGTTAGACAAACTTCTTAGTTAACAGCAAACTGCTAAGTAGCAATTATTATTTTTTATTATAATTTTTATTTTTCCTCAAAGTTTTCTTCAGGCGTCCATATTGCAAGCATTTATTGCAGTTCTTTTTACAGGAGTAAGTATGAATTTTTTTGCTCCTTTTGAACAGAATTTTTCATAGCTGAGCAGAAAGTCTTGGTCAGCTGTGAGGAAGAAAAAAGGACATTTGATCAGATGAATGGTGCCATTTGTATAATATGATCAAATGTTGTAGCATTTACTTGTAGATTATTTAGTGGCTTAAAGGTTTAGCGAAGTATTGAGGCTGTTTACATCCCTGCCACGTATTCTTTCAATTAACACGGTGAAATTTCTTACATGGTCTTTAGCTCACTGTCCTAGAGGGTGGTGAAAAGTCTAAAAGAGCACATGATATACCAGTTCTACAGAGAAGTATCAGGGAAGTAAAAAACCTAAAAAAATACTGGTAATATAGAATAATTCTTGATCTTCTGAAAAAGCAACAAATCACTGTTGCTGCAAAAAACATATTGGTAATTATAATGTCTTTTATCATGGAGAAAATGAGAGGAAGAACTTTCTTTTACCATACAAATCCGTTATTCTCTAGAATAATAATCCACATCCACTTGTAGATAGATGTTCAACAGAAAATAATTCTGCTCATATTCTTCTAATTTCCTTTTCCCCTTTCATTTAAATCTGTGAATCTCTAATGGAATGGCAGCTTGAGCTTTTCTTGAAGTTTAATGTATTTGAGCTAGACTGCTAAATGGAATGGTTTAAAAAGAAAAAAGCAAGCAAACAAACAAACAAAAAAACCCCCAGTTTTGAAGGACAACATAAATTCTGCAAACACACATGTGAGTGAAATGTCCTAACCTGAATGTTGTTAACAGTCAATAGAAACAACCTCGTCTTCTTTTTTATCATTCCTGTCATTTGGTTTGGAACCATGCAACGGAAGTACTAGCCTTTCATGCATCCTCCTGGAAGCAGTTAATTCAAGACTGGCAATAGTACTTGATAAGATGATTTCACTCTGCTGATGGTTGACTCCTGTTTGTTTCTCCACTATTCTGTTTACATTTAATATAAAGAGGAATGCTTATATATCCAACCACTACATTAATAGATTTTTTATGTAACTAAAAAATATACCTATTCAATGGATGCAAATGCCTATATAAGTATAGAATATAAAATGTTAAGATAAGATGAAGCAATGTGTAGCATGCTTATGTGTATATCTATAAATGTATGTATCTAAATATCAAAATGTTTCATATAAGAGTCCTTATAACAATATTTTAATAAGAAATGTCACATTAAGGATTTTTCAGGTTTTTTAGATAACCTTTTGACCTCACTCACACATATCTGGCAACCAGTCCAATTGGCAAAATCTCCTTCGCAGAGGTTATCAGTGGTATCAGAAAGAATATCAAGTATTTCTGTATGTTCAGTTAGAGACATTATTGGACGTTATTAAAGTCATTCAGCAGTGCAAAGCGTTTTTATTTCTACATAAGATATAAAACTGTAGAAATGTGTGTACAAGAACAGATAAATGTGTGTACAAGAACAGGTGAAACTCCTTCAGATTATACCTTGCACTTTTTTGTTTGTATTATTTTTTAATTCCATTGATTTATAGAAAAGTTTGGAATTTTTAGATGCTTATAATTCCCCCAGTAACATGTTGTACTTTCTCCCTTTCCCTAGGTAACTACTTCATAGCTGTGCAGACTTTATTCTTTTAATCACTTTCTACATACAAACACTGTCATGTACTGTCATACATGACTAGTCGCTGTGAACGCTGAGAAACCCCTCTTATATGATACATTCTTTTCTAACACTGCCTCCTTTTCAGTTCCTTTTTTCCCTCCTGTTTAGTATACACAGGGCACATCAGCCTAGTGGGCACTCCTCTGTAGTTGAAATATTCTCCAACTTCTACCAATTATCAATGAAACATGGAAAAATTACTAATTTCCAAATTTTCCTATTCATCTTTGCAGTCTGTCATGACTGACAAATCTTTCTCAAGACTTGCTTCACTTAGTTATCAACCAGTTTTATAAAGTTGCACAACTTTTTACAGCATGTTTCTTTTAACCTTTTTTTTTACTATTGTTATTTTCTGTTCTTTCTTCTAAAGTCTTCTCAACATGTTCCATGATCTAGCTGTATTGACATTCTACCTATTTTAACGTTGTACGTATGACAAACCCAAAAAGGAAACTGTGAAAGGAATATGTTACAGGACTGAATCTCCTTTTAAAATAACTTCACCTTGAGGACAATCCATTTTACAAAAAAAAATGTTCTCTAATTTTTGTGTTCCCATAGAAAAAAAAAAAAAGCCTGAGGGAGTAGCCTTTAACCCCCGCAGAAATCATTTTGCTCACAACAGTACCCTTGACTGATTTTAATCAGGATTTTCTGTGGCCTTCACAAGGAAATTGCTCTCCTCCACCAACTTAATGACTTTCTCATTTCAGTTGCTAATGGATTTTTCTCCTTGACCTTGGAGACGTCCTCAACGTTGGGGACCTTTCCTTCTTCCTGCAGCTGTGGACCACCGCTGCAGCTGTGTTTGTCGGATGTTTGTTACGATATAATTTCCAGTAACCTTATTTCATCTATCTTGTGTCACCTGCTCACTACCGGTGTCTCTCCTACTTTACAAATATCCTTTATCCTAGGTCTCACTTACTACCAGACGCTAACATGCCCTGAGCTTTATTTACTGTGTCTTCTAATACACATCTTCAAATGCTGTAAGTGAATAAAAATGTTAGAATGCCACATAATTTATTATGCCAATAAATAAATGAGAATCACACTAAAGAACATGGCTTGGTTTGTTTTTTCAGGGGCGATTTAGGGTGCTTGGGTTTGGGTGAGTTTTTTTTTCTGAAAAGGCTGAACATTACTACAACACATTGATTATCCAAGCACGGCATAAAATCACAAACTTAAAGCCCCCTTTGGACAGTTAATAAAGCCAAAATCAGCTCTCAAATATTCTTTGTCTTTCAAAAGTACTGTGAATAAAAGTGTAAAGCACATTTCAGTTTAATATAAGAAAATTTTCAAAGTTCTTGAGCATTAAGCAAACAAGTATGTAAGATAACAAAGCAATTAAAGTAGTAAAAATAATTCTGGATACAATAGGAATCTGAGCTGCAGATACTCCCTGGTCAGTGGGATTAGGAGTCATATCCATGTCAGAATTACAAGAAACGGAGGAGTGTAAGTGGTTATGTATGTCAGTCCTATCAGGGAAGGAAATGATGGCTGTAGCATTACAGCCCTGCTAGGTATGAAAACACTCATCTCTGTCCTGAGTGCCAGAGGCGCTTTAATGATCAGAAGCTTGTAACTGCTCCCTGCTGTGACTGATTTTCTCCTGCAGCAGCGAAAACCTGTCTGATTAACAATTATATGCTACGTTTGGACAGTAGCTCAGAGTAGCTGGAGAAAAAGTCTGCTCGCAAAATTGGAGGAGGAATAGGCTGGTGAGACCTGAATGAGCTGTTTATACAGATTATTTTAATGGGTGGCAACCCTGTATTCACAGAGATGACAACTGCCTCTTCAGAGATATGTAGGTACCTATTTCCAATATAAGAGTCTGAAAAGCCAAAGGAATGTGGGCAAATTTGTATTTGAATACAAATCAGAGCCAGTACCCCTGCAGAATGAAAGCCTTTGTCTTCACTTCTGTGCCTCATATTACAAAGCATTTACCTGCAGATGCAAGCTGTCCAACTTATTACCACTTTTACCAAACAACTCTTTCTTGAAAATTCACAATTTGCTCTACAATGTTACAGCAATATATAATACTATTTTTATTTTCTGTTTTAAGATTTAACCATACTCAAAAAAAATCTTAGACCTATGGAATCACAGATTGGTTTGGGTTGAAAGGGTCTTCAAAGCTCATCCAGTTCCAAACCCCCTGCCACAGGCAGGCATCTGTGTCAGTGTGCCCTCTCCCCAACCAGAACTCTATTTCTGGCAACTCTGCTCAAGTAATAGCCACCAGTGGTGGTGGTAATAGATGTATCTGATCATGACTACTACTTCTGATTCAGACTGGATTGAGAGAAACAGATAATAACACAACAGCCAAGGGCTAATCTGACCAACATGCACACACAATCCACACCCTCATAGTCCTGGCCAAGGTCCGACTCAAGTGAAGTTTGGAAAAAAATTAAATTCTGTAGTCGGTATGCAAATACAATTATGAGGCAATTATCTTACTCCATAAATAGTGGACAGTGCAGGGCACACTGAGCTATCCTGCACAACAGCATGCTGCACACCAGGATGTCACTTTGAGCAGGAATGCCTTTCGAGGTTACTCCTCTAGTTTGAGAGAATCCTTCCTGCAACAGGTAAGTGATTAATAGTATAGACGATGTATAATTAAAATTCAACCAGAATTATTTTTCAGGAAATGAAATAACTTTCCACTCTAAAAATTATTTTATTGTATTTATGATGGTATTAGTAGTTTCAGACAATCTACACAAAGTGTAAGGTAGGGAGGTTCACATGTCATTAGAGGAATCAGACGGAATCAGACAATTAGCATAACAAGGTACTGTAATATTAAGCAGTCTAAACTAGACCAGTGAGAGCAACAAATAATTATATTTGTGAGAAACCATGTGTAATGTAAACAGGTAGTGCAGTTTGTAACTTACAAAAAGCAAAAAAACCCAATACAGTTTACTGCATCAGTGTACAGCAACTTTATCATCATGCTATGAATCATAACTTAGAACTTACTTCCATTATTCATAAGCAATTTGTGAACTTCTGGTCATCAGAAATATGGTGTCTAGGAACTGAAATAAAACCCCAAGACACGTTAAAAATAAGATCTTCCTTGACTTTGCTGTTAATTATGAGGTCTTAGAATAAACAACCATTTCAATGTTAAGAAGGATTTAAGTCAAGTCAGTTGGCTTTGATTGTTTGACTGTGACAATACTACTTAAGAGAGTGAAATGTATGTCTTTTCCTTCTCACAACTAGGTGAGATATGTTTTCAACATGTAAGTTTTCAGCTGCCCAGTTAATTGCATAAGCTGACAAAATGTTTAATCGTCATATTCAAAAGCATCTCCAAATTAATATTTTATAAAATGTTTGCATTTCAATTTATTTATATTTACCATGCTTGGAAGTTTTCAAGACTCTATTAGACATACCCACATGATCTGATGGAGCGTTCGCAGTAGTCCCATCTCTGATCTCCAGAGGACCTCATTCAAATCAGTGACCTCTGTTGCTGTTCATGACAGCAACGTGGGACAGAGTTTAGTCATTCACATTCTATGATCTAAACAAGGAAAGTGTTCCTTGGCCATGGAGGATGAGTTTAAACCTACGCTCACCTGCTTTACCAAATCAAACATATATATTGAACTTTAACAGCTGTTATATCACTTTTATTTAGTCTCTCGCCTGTGTGACTGAATCCCATGGACCTTCTTAGCTTCACACCTAGTCTTACCTTGTGACTACCTTGTGACTACTGAATTCAGTGAAGGTAATAAATTTGGATTAAACATCTGTGTGGACTGTTCAGCAGAATGAGTGACTTACAATCTTCTTTTTCCAGATAATGAAACTTGAGAAATATAAATACCCTGCATTTTACTAATCTCTTTTAATGTCTTGAAATAAAAGAGGTTAACACTCAGTGAGGTCTATTCAAAACCTTCTTACCAAGAATTAAACTATACTACTAAATGAACCTGGAATCTGTAAAGTAAGTTAATGTATGTCCAGGATACTTTACTAAAATCAGACTTTTGTAAAATATAATGCCTTTATTCCATCTTTTGTAAAAGGCATTGAATAATGCCTTTATTTCATCTGTATCTGATATGTAGATGAAAAAAGGATTATCAGAAAAAGCAATTGGTACATCATTTACGATTATTTTTTTATAGAAGCACTGATGATCATTAAGTGGAACAAGCATGTGAAGGAAGCCTGGTTATTTATGTTACACTTAAAACAATCAAATTCAATTTTGACTTTTGTAATTATCATTTCCAGTATATATTTGTATGAAGGCATCTTTTTTCTAGTGTTCAGAATTAAACTTTGGGTTTCAAGACCATTCATTCTTTTTACAGTCATGAGTGTCAAATATACTGCATTTCAAACGCAGTTCTCCTACCCTCTCCCATGTCTTTAAAAGCAGTCCACAATTACAGACCTGAAAAGGAGTGGTTACCACTGGGAACTTTTCCCCATAAAGTCCTAGTCTGAGTTTTCACTCAGTTTTCATCTAAGTGCTCCAAAGTTTACAGAGCTCATATTTCTTAACTAGAATCCTTATCAAAGTGATCATAGCTTCCTCTCTTACAAGGCATATAGCACACACTCACTTTAACACACACTGTTGTCAGCAAGTGGACGTGACCTGGATATTTCTTCTTTTGCAAATCCTTTAAGATTCTGCTCTGCTCAAATGCCTATAACCAAAAGAGGCTGTCACATGCAATTAAAGAGAGCATAAAGAAATGAAATAGTTTTATCTATAATGAAAAATACCATCATAGCCAAAATTACAGAGAAAAGATGTTTACATGAAATTATATGAAGCACAAATGCTATTTGTCCTCCCTCAAAAAGTTTGTGCATTTTCTTTATAATTAGAATGTCACACTTCAAAAATCAATACTTCTTTAATGTTTACTGCAGTCGTGACTTCAAAAAGACATTTATTATATAATAAGTTACTACTGATGACTACCATTATTTCCCCATTCTATAGTTCAATTATGTACTCTCATAAAGCATTATCATACACATAGTGAGCAGCACTGTTATTTTCTCAAAATTACTGTGAATTTTTGGCAAGACAGAGTAATTGCTATTATTCCTACAAATATACTCATATTACTGCTACCATCTTTGCTTTCCTCTCAGACATATTAGTTCCAGTCACTTATTTCCTCCACCTACTGTAGCTGCTTCTAAGAATGTTTCTGATCCATCTGTATGTGTGAGGCTATATATGGCATGGTAGTTTCCTGGAGGAAGGACATATCCAATATATCCCTCTGTTGTGGTTTAAGCTTAGTCGTAAATTAGACAAAGCATGTAGCCTGCTTGTTTTCCCCCCACAACTTGTCCTTCC
>WYDI02034334.1:0-24134 GCA_009867235.2 Psittacus erithacus
GACCTCATAGCAGCCTTCCAGTATCTGAAGAGGGGCTATAGGGATGCTGAGGATGGACTATTCATTAGGGACTGTAGTGACAGGGCAAGGGGTAATGGGTTCAAACTTAAACAGGGGAAGTTTAGATTGGATATAAGGAAGAAATTCTTTACTGTGAGGGTGCTGAGGCACTGGAATGGGTTGCCCAAGGAAGCTGTGAATGCTTCGTCCCTGGCAGTGTTCAGGGCCAAGCTGGACAGAGCCTTGGGTGACGTGGTTTAGTATGAAGTGTCCCTGCCCATGGTAGGGGGGTTGGAACTAGATGATCTTAAGGTCCTTTCCAGCACTAGCTATTCTATAACATATTCAGGAAGTGGGATAGGTGACTATGCAGAATAAAGCATTGGAAAGTTAATATTTATTCAGGATACATGTCAGAGATACGAGTCTTGAACTATTTTATTGCATCATTCACTTATTCACTAGGATCAGACTCCTTAATTTATTTCTTCTCTTTGTGATCACTTAAAGAATGGAAAGCAAAGTACATCTAATGATCTTTTGCAGACTAAATCTGGTCAAATACCTCAGTGCACTGCTAGGCTATATGTATTTGCGTAATTTTTCAGTAATTTATGGGATGTTTCCTGGAACCCACTGGAATTCTAGGGACATATCCCCTAGACTAACCAACTGTCCTGCATCACTTCTTTCTTTTCGTTTCAAGTCAGCTCCATTTTCTGGGTATGGCCAGTCCTTTGTGCCAAAGTGCTACATGTCTACACGTGTGTTTGAGGACTCACCAGCAGGTGGTTTAGAAACTTGCAGATGCACCAGCCCTGACTACTGTAACTGCTGCAACAACCATGGGTAAAATGCAGAACACAACTGAAAATGGACTAATCTTGAATGTGTGCCAGGATGTAAGAGGGAACACTGGTGATCATGACCTTAGAGCAGTTGAGGATGTCAATGGAGGCTTGCCATTATAATGTGAATTAGAAAGGCACACATAGAAAATCTGTGCTTTATGTGGATCATAGAATTGCAATAGGAATTGTTTTGTGCAGATGAAGGGTATTTTCATAGGATTATTCCATTACTTTCTCTTCTCGTGTTTCCTCCCTGCCCCAAGAAGAAATATAGAATTGTTTCCCATGGAGTTAAACCCTCAAAGAAACCTACCATAAGGGAAAAACGCAGTGTAGAAGTTCAGATGTTAGCATTCTTTGTGACTTTGGTTTTTGCACTTTTTTTGATATTTGCAATTTTTTTCACTCTAAAATATCCATGTATTCTGCCATAGCATAGCTTACTTGCAGTGGTTTTATCATTATTAAGTCCTAGTGGAAACAAGCCCTGATAATATGTACAAGATGGACCTCAAGGGTAAAGGACTAGCTACAGGTGAGAAGCTGTCATTCTGACCTCCCCTGCAGCTCCTGTGAAGTCTATCACCGTCAGTGTTTTATGCAGAGATAACTGCTGTGGTTTAGCAATCAGGCTATGAACAAAGTATTTTTGATATATATAGCTTCAGTGCTGTGTACTCATTCATGTTAAAGCCATACCCAAGTAAGAGCATAGGGGATAACGGTTTTACAGCAACTTCTTATTGGTCAGATTCATTGTCCAGATTGGGGACACAGGGAGGTGGTCAGTGAACCTGCGCAACTTTGACTTTGTCTTGCTATTTGTTTTGTTGTGGCAGTTTTGGGGTGTAGGATAGGAGAAAGGCTGTGCAAAAGTGAAACAATAAGGCTGCCATCCTGGCCATGTAGTCATTAAATCTTTGTACCCCCTACTTGTTTAGGTTATTCCTCCTTCCTACTTGACCCATTTCCCCTAGGAAAGATACATACTGTTTCGGTATAAAGGTAGTTTCAGTTTACTGGATCACAAATGATCCCTTTTAAAATTCATAGTTCTGTGAATTAGCTTGGTGTTTATTAAACATCTGTGTATTTCCATAACAGATTAAACTGTAGACTGCTTAGGTTGGCATGCTTTTCATGCCAACTGTTTCATTGTCTAGTAACATCTTTATTGAATGGGGCTTTTTTCCACTCTTTGTCTTAGTTTGGCGTCCTTCACATCTAAGGAAAGGATCATCTAGGAGCATAAAATCTCACCTTCTGCTGGGAAGTAATGAATGTTGGCATACTTCTACTACTTGGATTCAAAACCCTTTTTATCATCATAACCTTCGGCTGAGTATACTGCAGCTCATGGCTGATCTGTTGTTAACTCATCCATGTGTGAATAAAGCAATTAACATGCTGAAAAAAAATGTAATAACTTATCAGTTATTCTCATAATATATATTCCACATCTTCTGAAATAAGACTTTCTAGGAGATACTTCTAATTCTGATACAGATTCTCAAGGTGTTTAAATACTGTGAAGAGTCTTCACAAGGATAAATGGAAAGACAGGCCTGAAGTGATGTTTTTCTCACTTATTCTGTATATATAGAATAAGTTATGTGCAAAAATAAGTGCTCACTACAGTTGGTCTTAGCCTTTTAGAAGCAACTACATGTTTGTGAAGAGAGATCCAGTCACTGGTGCAAAGTGATCTCTGCCTTTGCTGCATTTTTTGTTATCGTGATAAAGAGTGAATGAGAGCACAGTGATAATGTGAGGCTTGCCACATAACCTTGTGCTTCAAAAAAGTTTGCCTGATGTCATGAGTTTCCATTTGTCTTGAACAAATTAATCTGAAAATCTTATCAGTGATGAGGTAAATATGAAGTATTTAAACTCTGATAATCCTGCTCTAGGAATTTGTTCTTGATGATACTGTGTCAAATGTGGGAATCATTTATTTCCTACTGAAGCAAAATTATGGATAAAATTGAATGATACTGTGTAATACAAATGAGAAGGTGCAACCTCTGCTGCACACGTGTTCCTCCTGCACTGCTGTCCAGTGCCCTTGTAGCTGCACACCACAAGATGCTCAGATTTAACCTGTCACATATTTGATGTGCTGCTGATATAGCTGGATGCTACACTGGAAGCGTTCTCTGCTGAAGCTCCCCAAATGAACTATAAACTCCAGGATTTCACTATGGGATGGAAAATACATGAAGAGGTATCAAGCACTGCTATTGTCAGAAAATTGTGGTGGAGTTAAGTTAAAGATGTTTCATTTAGTGATATAGAAAGGACGATCTGCATCTGTGTTTCTGTGAAAAAGCACAGTAACTGAAACTGTGAGAATCATGGACGAGTTTTGCATATATTTTGAATCAAAAGATCCACTTACTGAAACATATCATGGAAGAGTATTTTTTTTTTCTTCCAGCATATTGCTTAATTATTATAATACTAATTTCTGGCCTTATTTACTTGTATTGGATGTCTGTTCTGGATGAGCTCCCCATCCTACTAAACTGAACAGAAATATCAATTGATTTAAAGAGATTTCCTATAGTTGTACTTAAAGAGCATTTTGGGAATTTGTAGGAAAATCAGACTAAAATACAAAGCCTAGGCTTTCGTGGCAGTGTTGTTTTTTAGTCCCCACTTCCATCTTTCTTTCATCTCCTCTGAGTAGTCTTTGAACCCACTGCGCTGTTCCAACCCAGTTTAGTGGAGCCATTGAGTTTGTTTGCAAAGGACCTTAAAGAGTTTTGGTGGTTTTCTTTAAATTAAATAAAAATAAATAATGGAGTAGATAGAGATACCTCTTATTGCCTCCAAGATAGGGAATTGATTTAATCCTTATTAGGCAGAAGAGAGTCCGCTGAGCCTCTTGGCCTCATGACGCAGGTGATGAGGTGCCCAAGCTTTGCTGAGTTCCCCTGGTTTGGACCACCCTCTGTCAGGTGCCTTGCAAGAACTTCTGTGGCTTTTCAATACCAAAGGCTCCTGTTGCTCACATTTGGTTCATGTGCTTTACGGAAGAAATGGCAAGTTTTAACTTCCTTAATGTATTTTCAGTGATAAGAACATCAACTTAGATTTCTTTTTTCACTGTTGCAATTCATACGGTGTCATTTAGTAATCATTAACAGACAAGGCTGGTAATCCTTGACACTGGAAAGATATTAAGCATGTTTTGGAGGGGGTTTTTTTGAAGCTTGAGTCTGTGACTGCTGGTAGAAAATTAATTTTTTCTCAAAATGGGGGTGAAAATAAAACCAGTTCAGACAAACAGTTTATGTGTGTGCTTACTAATAGCATATGAAGTTCCTTTCAGTCTTTTAGTAATTATGAGAAGAGATTTAACAAAGAATAACAATATTTTGACTCATAAAACCATCCCTTTATCCAAAGTTGTACAGACCAACTAAGAAAACTGATTAAATGGTGGTTTATGAAGAGGTAGTCTTTTAAAATTTTCAGTATATTTAGGTCTTTGAACAGAAGTGGTTATCTTTGAATGGAATGAAACATGATTTTGAGTTAAAAATTGTCATCCTTGATGGATCGTTCTAATATTTATTAATTCAAGTGGTTCTATTCCCGTAAAGTGTTGCATCTAATCAGATCATGTCACCGACATGAAGCAAGTCCACCGTGTGCCCAGGATAAGCAGGTCACAATAGGTCAAAGCTCAAATGGGAGACCTATGAAGCAATCCTGCTGCATCAGCTAGCCAGCACGTTTCCTGCACAAGAGGTAGTGAGTCAGTATTCCTTCCCTGTGTCAGAGATAGCCTGCCGGTGGAGAAGCCATCTTTCAGATGAGATTCAGAATTGGAGTCATGTTGGTTTTAGTCATTACAAGTGCTGTGGCACTGCTGGTGCTCTTTGTCAGTGACAGACTGCCCACAGGCTGCCTGCAGTAGAGCAGTTTCAGTGCAGTGTGGAATTTGGCACCTATTGTTGGAAGCTCTTGGGTAGCTGCTGTGCCCCTGCTCTCAAGTAGCGTTGATGCATGCTGAACACAAGGTGTTTGGGTAATCTAGATGGAAAAAAAGAGTAGCATCTGAAACCTCATTGAATTTCAGTGTGTTTCAGTTTACAGCTGTGGGTTTGACAGTTCTTTTTTTCCTGATAGCCCTAGTTTCTTAAATCATCTGAAATTGAAAAGTCTTACTTGGAAAAAAGTTTGGAAAGTTAAAGTGTTCCAAAGTCTTAGCTGCAGACTAAACAAACAGAATTCCACCCATTTAATTACTGCATTTTAATGGTGCATTTGCCAGGCAATCTAAATATTTTTCCTTTTTTCTCCATGATTTTTTTGATGTTACAAAATTGGATAACAGCTGCACTCCGTTTCCTTCATATATTCTCCTTACCTTGCAGAACTTTCTTTTCTCAGCTTCTCTGCTAGGAGACAGCCACAGCCCTTCATACCTTCATCCTGAGCCCTCATGCTGCAACTATATATTGATTCATGCTGTTGGCCTATAATATTCACAGTGCAAGTGCATTAAAATAGCAATAGGAGCAGAAATGTGGCCAGACCTGTTTCGTCTTAGCAGTTGGGGCCTTGCAAAATAGTCATAGCTTCAGGAAGAAAGTGCCTAAGTTGCTAAAGGAGGATTTCTCAAATAAAGCTTTCTGTTGAAAAGAAGTGCTTGTTATGAACTCTACCTTTTGTCTTGTATGGCTTAATCTGCTTACTTTTGTTCCCCGTGATTTATTTAATCTCATGTCATCAAAGCATATCCTTGCAATCTTAGATTGCTCCATACTTGTCCTGTTAATAAATCAGGTGAATTACATGTATGCTGCTAAAAAGACATGGAATTGTTCATGAATTTGAGGAAGTAGAAACTTCTGTGTCTTTCTTTGGTCTTGAAGGCATATTTTAAGACATGGTAGGCTTCTAAATCTAGGTAAATACCTCTAGTTGTTGTTTCAGAAGTGTTTGAGATTCCAGGTTCGACTGGAAGTACAAGTATTTTTAATCAATAGGATTTAGGTACACCGATGTTGGAACAGGTTGTCAGATGTACTCAGCTGCACTTTTTCACCTAAAACCTTCACAAATCTTAGTGGTGGTTTTATGGAAAAAGTAGATACTGGGAATTAATTGCCCCTGCTAGTCTTAAAGGACTTTATCATCTTACTCTTTTAGCTTCAGCAAGGAAATGATACTTTTCACAAATGAAAAAGTATGAAAACCTGAAAATAATGCATATTGTATTTCTTCTCAGCTAGTCCAGAGCTTATTTGCCATGGATAGGTAATGGTTAAAGTGTGAGTGTAGTCACATTTCTCTTGCACATAATTATAGTTCTGAATTTGAATTCTTTCTACGAATATTCACTTACCTCTTTCTGCTTTAGTGGCTATTCCTACAGTAAATTCATTGAATATGTGTGTGAAAATACTGCAGTAGGACATGGGGAACAAGAGGAATGTAGACATAGTTGCAGTGTAATGCATTTAAAAATTCATATGGGATATCATTCTGATTTTCCACTATTTGCCCAAATGACTGGGAAAAAAGCATAAAAGCCAAAGCTATGATGCTTGTACTTCATGCAGTTCAGAGTATATGGGTCACATACACTTCATGTCCAGCCTTTATGTACAAAGTAATTAAAATGTAACAATCTAAACATACATATAGAGCTGATGAAGAAAATACATATATATATATATGTAGATATACATATAAAATTTAGTACTATTCGCCTACACTGAAAGGCATATATCCTATTTGGAATACATTCATGCAATTTATAATGTATCAATCTATAGTTTTATCATTTTACTTTGCAATTCAAATAGCTATCCTGTTCTATTTCTGATATCATGTTAATCTCGGACATGTGCAGGATGGACACAAAGGTAGTTTTCAGTGTGTCAGGGTGCTTCCATTAAGTGTCACTCAGGTAACTATTAGATTTCATGAAACAAAGAGAAAAGAGACAGTGTAAATGAAAACACTTGCTCCAATTCCCCGAACCTGTACATGTCTGAAACACGCTGCTGACATGGAAAACATGAACAATGCCAGAATCAGGGAGTGACCATGGGGAGTGTTTTCCCCTGTAGCCTTGAGGTTTTGTATATGCAAGTAGTCACAGATAGTCTGTTGTGGGTATCCTGAGGATGAGTCGGCCTCCCCAAAGCTGTCTCTAGTTAATGCATCTTATCCCAACTAGAACATGTACAGTTCCACTTTGTTGCCCCAGCTTTGCTGAAAGAGCGAGGTGCTTTAGACATGAATGGGGAAATCCCGATGCCATTGAAATAAAGAAGAGTTCTGAGGTGGATTTCTCTGGAGCCAGGCTTTCACACTTTGCCATGGTGCTACAAAAGGCATCCATCTACATTAGGAAATCTGAGTTGTCATTGTAGAGCTCAAAGTTTTTGGACAGAGCTGTTGTGAGGTCTGAATCTGATTTTAAAGCTGGGTGTAGCCAGATATAAAGAAATAGTTAACTTGGGTTGCAACAGTAGGCTATATTGTGGGGAAATCAATTAAATCAGTTCACTCTGTGCCTCTGAAATGAGATATCATTATGTTCAAATCTAAAAGGAAACAGCCATACCACCTACTATGCCAAAGCCTTTTTTAAACTAGTCCTAATCTCAGCTTCCTGCTTTATCATCATACTGCTATTCCTCCGCCTGTCAGGGACCCACGAGTCTCTGGGAACTCATTTATAGTACTGCTTCTGTGGCCTCTCCTGAACTCATTTACAGTACTTGCTCCTGTAGCTTCTCTCATATGTCTGTTATTCTTTGTGTGAAGTAGCTCCTCTTTTATTTCAACCATTCCAGAAAATTCAGCCTTCCTGGGGGGATGGAGAGGAGGGAGAGTACCTCTTATTTTACTGTGCTGTTTTACCATTCACCTTCTTTGTATTTTTCTTCTCAGAAAACCAAAAGGGATGTAAATAACTTTGATCAAGACTTTACACGAGAAGAACCAGTATTAACGCTAGTGGATGAGACAATTATAAAACAAATCAATCAAGAAGAATTTAAAGGGTTCTCTTATTTTGGAGAGGAGCTACTGCCATAGACAACATTAGGCTGACAGATGATGCTGCAAGAAGTGATTCTGAAGAGATCGTCAAATTACTGAGACTCAGTAGATCAAGAACTACTTCTCTTACCCTGAGCCCATATCCCCAATTAAAATATATATTTATTGTTTTTTTTCCTTTAATCTTCTGACCTGAAAGCACTCTTTATTTCTGTCTCACAAAGCAATGCAAAATAATTTTGTATCAGAAATTGTAGATGTAACACACTGCCGTATATTTGCAACTTTTCTTTTATTCCTGAGATCTGCCCAGAGGATAAAATTGCATCCTTTCCATGGAAAATGAAGCCATGCTATTAAAAATGATTTAGCAGATCACGTTCTATAATCACATATGTATTTAAGCTAAAAAGGTGAGAACTGTTTCTTCTGCACTGGTGGTTATGGTGAGATCTGTACTCAGAGATGGAACAAATAAGTAATATGTTACCTCTCGGTAAGCAAAGAAGTCTGCCTTCGTGGAGATGTAATCCTCAAATTTGAGTTTATTGTGTCAAGGTACAAATTTAAAATAAAGCTGTCCAGAAAAAGAAGCACAATTATGGCTTTTGATGAAATTCCTCATACAAGTTATGGAAAACTCTTAGGAATAAGAAGAGTCACAAAGATAACTGAAACTATTTAAAGCCAGAAACAGATATTATATGGATAGTTATTAAAGGGCTAAAGAATAAAAAGCCTATAGTGCTTTAACACAGCTATATATAGGCATTTTACAGTTTTTCAGGCAATTGGGTGTACTATCCATGTTACCAAATTTAATACCCATTGAAATGAACCATTGATGTGATGGCAAGCTTGCGAATGTTTACAGTTAATTTTAAATAAAAAATTAATTATAAACATCATAAATTTGCCTTTTCCATTGTAGCTAAGCCGATACTTTCTTATTTATATTTATTTTCTCAGCAGTGTGTTACTTTTGCACACTTTTACAAAACCATAATACTACTGTGTTTGTTGTTTTTTATGTTTAAAATCTAAAGAGAAACCTGCTTTTAGAAGACACAAAATAAGGCTACACGTGCATTATGTGGAAGTGTGTTAAATAAACAGAAGATCAAACATTCACAAACTGACATTATTGAAAGTTGTACATTGAATTTTTTTGTGTATGAATTGAAATGGTAACTCATGTGGACAATATTACTAATGTGAAGTTACCTCCTGTAGATACGCTAACAGTGTTATGTACTTATATTTCCAGGAGTATCCTGTGGTTTGGTTTGTTCCTTTTTTTTTGTGTACATGTATCGCTGAGGTCATTTTATTATATATTTTACTGGACTGAGTGAGCGGTCATTGGAATCCATTTTAATTGTTGCACATGGATTTCCAGCTGCACAAAAATATATATACTTGTGATTGGCAAAGTGGCACTAAAGAAGCTTTTTTGCCTTTTGTACAGGTGAGATTTTGTATATAGTGTTTGCTGCAAGGCCTGTGGAATTCATTGAATATAGAGGTATCAACTGCTGCATGTTCAGGCATACTATTAAAATGTTAGTCTATGAAAGAATAATTATAATAATGTCCATGTGCAATACTCTTGTATGTGTATTGGTTCAAGTTACTGTCAGAGAGATGAGGTTTTTGTTATAAAAGATGTAGACATATATTAAGCTATACTAAATCTCTTGTATAGTTCTCTTCAACTCTATTATGACATGATAGAGCTCGGAAAGAGAAAGGAATGTTACAAATCTTGGTGGACAAAGTGTGAATCATTGGCTTTAAGAGATAATTTCGGTCTCAAGCAGATGACTTAGTTTGTGTCAGTTTTGCGTCTGGCTGCTCATAGCCTGTTACTGATGACAACATTCAGTTCCATTTTGTTTTGTTTTTAAAACTCAGGTGTAATTATTATATATATTCTTATGATGATTTCAAAATATTAAATATTATGATATATCAATTAATGTGTTGTCTGGCCTACAGGTGTAATAATGGATCAAGCCTTTAGTTTAATTTAATTTATCTTCAGTAATCTTTTGTACTGGGAAAAGACTATAGCTTCTGGAGCTGCGTACCAGCACAGAAACATTTTAATGATTGCATCATCTCAATGTTTAAATTTCTTTCTCTTTTAGACATATATTGCAGAACTGCCCATCAATTTGTGTCTCGCCACTGGCTCTGTTTATTTCCCATCACGGTTAGCTTTTGACATCCAGGCAAGAACTGATCACAATGCTAAAGCATTCTTTTCCATAGGTGAGTAGACTGGCTAGGAAGACAAGTTATCAGATAGTGCACTACTGTTTGTAAAACAAGAGGCCTTTACATAAAACTCTGAGCATTTATTTTGCAGGAATAAAAGCGTCCCATAAAGCTTTTGTAAGCAAGCTGTGTAGTCTGCATTCCCATTTCTAACGTGAAGATAATTAGCGAACATTTGTGTTTAAGAGGCCTCAGCACCTGCAGTGTTTGGTAGGATGCAAAAAGAAAAGTGAAGGAGATCAAAACTTTTGCATGGGCAGGTATTTCTTCAATATAAATAGTTAGATCCTCTGCATTGGGTTTACATCGGAAGGTTTGTCTGTTACCTTGAACATTTTTTTAAAGATAATTCTTAAAAATGGACATTCTGTTACATTTCTGCCTGTTCTGTAAAATCTTTCCTGTTCCTTCTTTGTAAAATGAGTGCAAAATGCCAAAAAGATTGTTAATAATAATAATAATTATAAAGAATCCATTGTTTCTTGTTTTTCCTCCCAAATAGACTTTACTAGAACATTAAAACACATTTTTCTCTGTAGGGTGAAAAGTAATTCTCTCCAAAAAAGGCTTGCAAATTACCTCTTTTTAAATTATGTGCAGAATAGTTCTGGCTAAATATAAAATGCATTCAGTTGGGGGGGGGGGGGTAGGGTTTTTTTTTATTGTGAGGATTTATTTGTACAGAATCTTTTTCTTATGGATGTAATTTGAATCTCTTGCCATTCATTAGTGTTATTTCATCGTAAACATTATTACTGTGCCAAATGTACTGTATTCAAAAGGATGTGAATGTGTATTGTTTCGGAACCTAATAAATACAGTGATGTTAAATCTTATTTTTTTCCCCAAAGTTTTCCTGAGTATTTCGTAATGAGGAAGAAAGAAAGATGAAGGATGAATATTTTTCCTGTTACATGTTATACAAAATACCATGAGCTTGTCTTTTAGGAGTGGACATTTTGCAAAGGAAGGATTTGCTAACAGGAACCTCATCTGTGAAGCACTAAACACTCCAAGAGAAACACAGGTAACAGTGTGTGAACACTATTTATTTTGGTTAATATAACATATACCTCAAAAGCACCAAGCAGGTGAGTTTACAGATATTTCTGCTTACCATCTACGTAATGGTCACTGAGTTCTGATTGATCCCAACATTCTGCTTAGCTGCATTGTTAAAATTCACTTCAGTGGAGCACATTGTGTACAAACACTTGAGACTGTTTTAGTCTTTAATTGCTTTGATTAGAGGGATAGTGTGCATATGTTTAATTAGTTAGGGTCATAGAGCTTATTAAATGATTCATTTACCTTAATCTCTCAATGTGACATTGTCTGAAATATTTCAGTTTTTCACTGAGTTTCAATTTGCACCTTAAATACTTTCCATTTTCATGGTTTAAAATTCTTAGCTTCTGTTTCAGTAGATCAGCTGCCAGGCTACTCTGGCACTAATTCCAATTAACAATAATTCCAGTTAGGTGCACTAACCAGCTTTAAAAAAAATGGAAAATAAAAAGAGTATTGTCTGTTCAAATTACAACTTTTGCATAAACCTCCATTCTTTTTCCTTCGTGCTGAGTCTTCTTGAAGTCACTGAATGTGTTTGGTGCCTATGAGCATATTCCAAGTCTTGTGTGTTGACAACATTAGCATAAGCTTTGTCATACAGATTTTACCAGTTAAACAACTATGTAACATCCTGATTTTCTGGACATGTTTTGCAATCTTAAAAGCATATGGAAACTTAACTGTCACCTTACAAACAATAAGCATCATTGATCTCCAAATACATCAGTCCATATTATGTTTTCTCATAATGCTGTAACTGATGTCTGTTAAGAAGAGTTTTATCCTTGCTGATGGACTGCAGAATTTGGAAAGACAGCAGTCTTTTGAAGAGGAATGAGTCACATGATTGACTGCCCATACTGTAAATGTGGTACTAAAAGTTGAGAGAGGGAGTCTCAGCATATATCTGCTTCTGTGGACTTCCAAACAGGGGCTGTTAGATCACTTTACAGTCAAAAATGTTTTTAGCCTCTTAATAGTCTGGTTGGGTACATGAGTAAATCAATCTGCTAAGCAACTAAACAAACTGAACAAAGTCAGAATAATTATCCAGTAGTGAATCAAAGCATTGAATAGGTGGACATATCCTAACTCAAGCTGTGTAAATTCAGCTTGGGTCTTCATCTTTAATTAAAAATACATGGGGTGAATATGCCTTATCCCAGGCATGAGGAGAAAATGCGAATAAGTTAGATCAGAGTGGACCTCTTACAGGAATAATAAATTATTAATCTGAGTAATATAAATAACATGTTCATATAATCAAAGGTGGGAGCAGCCATACCGGGTGCTCAAACATCGCTCCCAAGCATCATTCAGCGCCTCAACCAAACATCACGCAGGTCAGATATCCTGCTCTTGGCAATGATCGGTAGCTTAAGCAGTTATGTGCACTAATTACAAATCAAGAAGTCAGCTTTGATTGTAGCTATAGCAGTATAAAAGCATAAGAGATAGAAAAAACATGTGAAAAAATCTGACAAGAAAGCAAAAGGTGGTATTCTGCCTGCAGCAGTTTAACTCCATGATGTTCTGAAGTAGATGGTCTTTGTTATATTTAATGTCTCTGAATTAACTTTCTTTTGATCAGTCAGGTTTTGAACAATGTCAGCTTTATGTGGGAAAGAGCTACACAGCTCCACTAATCATTATGTTAAAAATTATTTCCTCTTGTTTATTTTGACCCAATCATAATTCCATTTTATATTGCTTGGGTCTTTCTTTGAAAGAGGATAAACAAACATTTGCTATTCACCTTTTTTATGCCACTCAGAATTTTATAGGTCACTTCCTCAGCCAGATCTTTTTCAGATTGAAGTCTTACCCTGTCGATAAAAAGGCTTCATAAAGACACATCCCATATTTTTGGTCACTTTCAACTTTCTATGAATCTTTTCTAGTTCTACTGTATCCCTTTTGAAGATGGGGAGTAGAATTACATGTAATATTCAGTACATGGATCTAACATAGATTATTACAATGACTACTGTGTTCTGTTTTCTGTTATGTTTTTACATGTTTTTTGTAATCCAAGTTTGTTCTCAGTTATTTCACAGATTCCCAGAGTAGTGGCAGTTGTAAATCTAATATGCATGCTTTCTTTCAGATTCTCCAGTCATAAGGAAGATAGGTTCTGTCCAGGACATAAAGAAAATACGTTAAACAGGAATTAAAGCAGTGCAAAATGCTTCCTCAGTGCAGGCTTCCACTTTAGGAGTAAGCCTTTGATGATTACCTTCTCAGTATGGTTTTCCTACTGCTTTCATAACTCATATATAGCTATGTTTAGACTGTTTTTCCACAGCTTGCTTATTAAAACATTGCATGCAGCAAGCATTATTCCAAAATCAAGATAAAGGACATGCTGTGTTCCACTCCTATCAATACAGGCTCTTACTGTGTTCTTGAATACCCTTTTTTTGACACATTAGCTACAATGAAGGGGAAAAAGATAAAGGTTTTCTTAGCACACTGGGAAAATATATTTATGTGCCAAAGTAGTTTCCACTCCATCTTTCCTTTTACCTCATCATTGCTGTGGAAGCAGGAGATAAGAGCAGCAGCCCAAGGTAGAGCACAAGCTGCCACTATAAATATTGTGAAATGATTATGCAAGACTGTCCAAAATTTGGAAAAGCATTAAAGAACTTGCACATTTGTACACAGATGTTTAATCCTTGAAAAAAATCAGTTAGGAAGAAAGTCATTGACCTTAAGTCTATTGCTGATTCGACCACTGGATTGAGAACTGAATTAAGCATTGCGTGCATGTCTCATCACCATCCAATACTATGCTTGATGTAGTGTCTTAGGTACTATAGGAGGTAGCATAAAGGTAAGACTAAAGCTGCTAGTAACAGCAAGAGTCAGTGCCAGGCTGATGCCAGTGTACATTCTCATTTCTCTAAACCTACTAAGACCAAATGTCACCCAAAGGTGCCGTGCATCCAGGATTGGTGCCACAAGGGGGAAGGTAAAGAACGGGAGTCCTGCTTTTGGCATACACAAGCTGTTAGCTTAGCTTGGTCACCTTATGTAAGTACCCTTGACAACCTTCTAGGAATAGACCAGGTATTCCTCGAGTGACAGTAAATGCATCCCTGCTCAAATATGTCTGTCAGGTGGCGACAGTTACGAGAGGCAGAGACTGAAATATCAGCATGAAGAAGCATGCCTAAATGTCAGAAATGCACTTGTTAGTTCTGCTTTCATGTAGAAAGAGATTAGTACAGTTCACTAAGCAACCTCCTGATTTCATTGATATGAATGGCATGGAGCTGGAGACTTCAAAATTGTGCAGTGGGAGAGCTACTATTATGGCTATTTTACAAATCAGCAAACTGAAACCAGGTGCTATGATTATGATTGGCTTCTTATTACACTCGTATAAAGTCAGCAGAAGTGCTAGGAAAAGCACATGAAGCAAGAAGTAAAGGTGAAGTGAGTCAGTGCTCTCACTGTGCAAGTGTTTCTAAGCACAAGGCCTGTTTCAAACTGCGCTTCACTAAATACCTGCTGGTGGTCTCCTGTGAAGAGGCTTCATGGCTGCGTAGAGTCCCCTTCTTTTCATGTTTTCATTCCTCGTTTCAGTTGCTAAGCCAAAAGACAGTCAAAATTTGTGTGCAGTGAGATACAGTGGATGCATAAGGGGGAGAGGGGTTGGTTTTACAATGGGATAAGCTTTTTATTAAAACATGATCACGCCCAGGCAAAGTTTGAGAACCTCTGTGTTCTAGAAAGGGTATTTATTCAGAGTCTTTGGTACATTAGAAAAGAACAGTTTCTGTTGATTTTTAGTTAATGAGCAGTAAGAAGGAGGCAAAGATATCAGGTACATGAAGCTACATTTTTCTAAATAACGATGTGGTTGATTAAGGTGAGCAGATTGAGGATCAAAGAGATTATGCAAATCTCACTAAAGTAAATGTTTATGTTAGGGTGGGGATCACGGTCCTGTTTGGAAGCAAACTTAAGACCTTTAAACTTGTTGGAATAATGTGGAGACATTTTTTCTTAAATTATATGCTACCCCCTTACATGCTGGTGCATTGCAGCTGAACTTTTATTATCCCTGCATAATGGACAGGAGCTGAACTTCCTAGGTACTGAATTCTGCTGTTGCGAGGCTTGCTCATGGTTTATGATGCTGCTCTACCAAAGTACAGGGTTCTGTGAAATCCCTCCAACACCACCTCTTACCTGCTGAACTCTGAGGCTCTGGGTAACCCCAAGATCAGTCCTTCCAGAGTACAGGAACCTTGCTGGAAAACTGGTGTTCTAGAACAGAGGATTTTTTTCCACTTCCAATCCCAGATATATTGCCAACTTTTTACTCAGCTGTCACCGTGAAACTCTGTGTTTGGGTACTATGAAATACAGTCTGATATGTATTCCCATTTAAAGCATCTCTGGTCTTAGGAACAGCCTGCTAGAATCATCGGTGTGCTCAGTCTACAAAATATGTTATTGCAAGTCCCTCATATTGTTAATTGCAAGGTCATCTTGCACTGCAGATATAAGATTGCTACAACCTTACCTTCCGCTGCAGGTCGCCAGACATCATTGGTCAGACAGCAGCTGGATACATACTCATACTGACTTCAGTGGGAGAAGAAATGGAAAACTATGCAGAACATCCTTATTCTGACAAGTTGAAAGGCTACAAAAGCAGCATTAAACATCAGTCTTTAATATCACCAGAGAAATGTCCTTCCTCCAGAAGGAGTCAACTTACATACAACATCCTCTCAATATATCCCTGCTGAAAGCCTGTGTATTGGCAGCCCTCAGCCTTCGGAGTGGCCCATACCAAGTGGTGAACTGTCAAGATGCTCATCTCAGTCGCATTATCCTTTTTCTCATTTGCTTGCTCAGGGATAAGAGTAACACACTGCAGGAGCTTTTTGCAGTGGATAATAATGCTGCCATCATGTATTTGGTTGACACGCAGAGAGAGGATCTCCAGCTGCAGGACTTCAAATATGAGAGCTTTACTGGTGTTTTTGTTCTTGTTAATATTCCTTCCTGTGTTGGGAGAAGAGTCTGGGTGATGAATAGGAATGGAGAGTATTAATTTTCATTTACTGAGCTGTCTAGCAATAATTTGAACCACCCACACAGCTGAACAAGTTGATTCCAGAGCCAGGGAGGTTATCAACACCAATAAAAATGGAGTTGTCATATAGCTTAGACACTATGCATGAGCAAAAACTCTCCTGGTATATCACTCATATGCAAATTGAAAGTATTTCTGTAACCTCTGACCCTGCTTGTAAACAGCAGATTCCAGGAATTCTGCTGGAAACCATGCATTACTAAGGCAAAATTGTACTTAGCAATAAACACACTTTCCTCAGTGAAAGAATCTGGAAGTGGAAGAATGCAAGACCTTGAGATGCACTGCTGATTGTGAGGAAACTGCTGAGGCCATCTCCTGCCTAACAGCTGGGAAAACACCCACCCTTGAGGAGCTCCTGGTGGAAGACTGTAAAGCAGACATGGCTGGTGCATGAGCACCTCGTTAACACGCTATCAGGCATTCGCAGACAGTGGCTGTGCAGTGCCAGGGATGAGCGGACACGACTGAAGCTTGCTCTGGCATGAAACAGGATGTCATTGGACATCATCGTTTAAAGTACCAAGTGGAAGGACAGGATGATTATTTGCATGGCAGCGGGAGGACTGCGGAGCACATAGGTGAGAATGGGAAAGACAGAAAACACAGTAGCAGTCCAAAATGAAAAATTCCCTTGTAAGGGGAGAGCTTTCCAGTGATCAAAGAGAACAGTGAGAAGGTTGCTGGCAGGTGATCAAGGAAGGAAACGTGAAGCTTGGATAGAAGCTAAGTGCAGGAGAAAACAAGAAGTATTCAAAGTGGCTATTTGCTTCAAAGATGTTATGCCCAAGCTATGTTTACAATAGCTAATGTGGGTACTGTCACCTCAGCAGTGCAGCTTTGTGTTCAAATATTTATCTGGCACCTGAGGGAGAAGAGTTTACAATCAGCTGAGAACTCAACATTGCTAGGAGTAAAGATCGATCTGGTTTAAAGCTAATCCAGGCTGTATATACACAATTTGACATATACTGGAGGCAAATTGAAACAAAAACACAGAGGCTGTCGTGTCTGTGGAAAACACACCACATGGTCTCCCCCATCGGGATTACCACTCACCCACCATCTCCTTCCCAAAAGCATGTTCATCAGGTTCTCGCATTCAGCCCTTTCAAGGACATGATTTTTAAATCCAGTATCGCAGTGTTTTTGAAATACTGCAGGAAATCCAAGCTTTACAGCCTATGTGTTAATAACATAGGGCAGATGGTGTGCTAGGGCTTTCCCCCAGAACAGCAGAGGTGGATTGTTCTAATACAAACCAGAACTGACTTCTGTTACTGGTGTTGCGTGTATCCTCACACAAGGAAAATACATGTGTTTCTTCATGATGGAAGCATCAACTAAAGGTAGGGACATCATCCTGTAAAGATTTACAATGCCAGTCTATGATGATTAGCCCACTGGCATCGTGATGCTGCACCAAATGGACGCACTGAGTCATTTCAGTGTTGTCCTTCCTGTTTTGTTTAGCAAAGCAAGAAAAACTTTTTATACATCAAAGGCAATAAAGCAAAATAATGCAACAAAACAAATATGAGATCTACTTAGTAACTCATTAACTTCAATGTAGAAAACAGGAAGTTATACTAAAGCAAGTATTTTCTGTATTCAGGGAATATTTTCATTTACCAGCATTCAGACTCCTAATCTAAATGTTGAATTTTTCAGAAGAGAAAACTTGTGTAATGTTACTGGCAGACCAAGCTGACATTTTAGTGGGTTTCTTTTTTTTCAGCCCAGAAGGTGTTTGTAGTTGTGTGCTGCGATAGCTAAGCCAGCCTATCAGCCCATGGTGGCTCAAACGGGTGATCCTGCCCATCTCTCGGCCATGTGATCCCAACTTTTTGGGCACTGTGAGCCAGGATTCAAGTGTGCTAGGTGCTGTACTCCATTCCTCCTCTCTGCTTATCAGTTCCCTGAAACACATTTATGGGAAATGGTGTAGGTCAGCACCCACTCTCTTATTTACAATGTGTAGAGCCTCTTTAGTACATGCCACTGCACGGAGGGCAGTTCCCCTTCCTGCCTGTTGGAGTTTCATGTTTACACTGCTGGCTTTGTGCGGGCTCTGGCAATTACCTGACCTCTGTTGAGACAACCCAGCTTACTAACCTGATAGGAAACAACCTGATTTTTTTCATGAGTCAGTTCTCTGCCGTGTTAGAAAGCTGAATTAGTTCATAAAAGGACATGCTGGACAACTGAAGGCAAATTGTGTGGTTGTTGAACTGGCAAGGTGGGAGAAGGAGGAAAGACTGTCCTTGGTGGGGGTGAGCAGTTCTCAGGTCATCTTCCCACTTCTTCCCACCATTGCAAAGGTGAGAAATAACTAATGGACAATGAACGAGTGGGGTTTTTTGCCCTGTCTTGTAATTGGTGCTGGTCTAGTGCTGGCATGATGAATTAGAGGATGCAGCCCCTGGAAAAGTAGCGGTTCAAAGGTAGGGATTCAAATGAGATATAAAATTAAGTTCTTAAAAGGTGGATTTTTTAAAAAAGCACTGTCGAGGTGGTCTGCAGTTTTCAGAGGAAATTCAATAGGGAATTGAGATAAAAACCAAAAGTTTAAATGACCCATCCAACAAAAGCAATGGAAGAATTGCCAGTGGCTTCAGTCAGGAATGTCTTGTCCTCCAGCAAGCGGCCTACATCACCTCCAGGGCTGAACAGCAGCCACTGTTCCCACTCAGACATGAGCAGCATCACCCAACTGGGAATGGCCTATAGGCACACTCCCTGTAGCCATCATGCTTGGACCAGAGTTGAGAGTTATGCTAGGCCATGTGTGATCATAGGCAAACATTCCTGCTGCACTTACCAGTCTCCTGAAGAGATCCTATGGACTTGCAGAAATGGTACAGATCAGCACCCACTCGCTTACTGTTGGATGTGGAAAGTAATAAATTCTGGGGCTGACAGAACTACAGCATTTTAGTAAAGGGGGTTTGCAGTTGGTTTTGGGTTTTTTTACAAACAGACATTCTTGGATTTACTTTTCAAGATGTGGACCCCAGAGATTTCAGGCAGATATCATAGATGAGCAATTTGTACCTCTGCAGCAATATTCAAAGAACTGAGCATGCTCAGTATTTCTCCAAGAGAGCTGGATTTGCCGAAATTTACCTTTGTTCCTGTGATTTCCATGGGCTGGGATGGGGATTTGCCAGCCCTTTCCAAGCCATCAGCTCACAGCTCATCTACGGCCTTGGCCAGTATGATGATGGGAAGTTAAATCCAGTTGTTTAGAGTAAGAGAACTGGTAGCCTGGTCTGTGAGGTGCGCAGCACCATCAGGTCTCAGGAGGTAACAGAGTGCTCAGATTCACTGGAGTGGAGGCATGCAAGATGTGAAATTCAGTATTTTAAAAAGCCCTGCAAAAATACTAAGCTATCTGCAACCCAATCTCCTCAGCAATGTGGCAATTCAAAAGTTACCTTTTAGAAGCACTCTCTTGGACTGTTTTCTGTGTGCCTTGCTTTGGGTTTAGTCCATTTCTGGCTATTTTCTTACTGATGTTAATTTCTTTTTCCTTCAGCCTAATTTTGTCTCTTCCCCCATCTTCCTATTTTTTTTTTACTCATGTTCATGTCTACAGCTGGAGATTGAGCTGTTGGGTGTGATTTCTTGCTATGTTGGGCAGTTTTACCCGTTGACCCAGTGCCTGCTGTGACTTTGGCTAAGATAATACAATTCATTCAGTGTCATTCACAGCGGGAGCAGAGAAGAAATTGTTTCATTAGAGGAGCACAGAACAATGATGATACTACCAACTATATATAAACACAGAGGAGTAGATACCCACCAGCCAACATTTAATGGAGGTGAAAAGCTGCGTGAATTTCATTTGGCATCTGCCAAACCACATCCTGAAAGAACAGACACCCAGTGATGTGCTTTGAAAGTTGCTAAACTGGTGATCCAACTGCTGAGTCCGTATCCCCCAGACTGTAAATCACAGCTCTCCGAGCCTGCAAAATGATACCAGCTGACTGCAGGCTCAGAGTGAGGGAAGAGAGTTGCATCAGACTCCAGGGAACAGTGCAGTAATTCATGTCTTTGATTTGGCAAAATTGTTTAATAGGTAAGAACACTGACTGAAAGAAAATGCTGGCATTCTGCCTTGTTTTGCTACCTCACACCCCTTTTCTTCCCCACAACCCCTTTTCCTCCTCACTGCTAAAAGTATGTTAAAGGAAACATATTTACCAAAATCACCGTCCTGCATGTGAGCCAGCCAGTTTTCATGGCATGGCAGTTCATAGCATGTGCTCTTGGAATGCACCATTTTGGATATCAAAGAGAGACTTGATCAGAAGGCTAATGGTTGTTCTGAGCAGCAACATTTGCCCTTCAGTTTGCTTTGAAAGCTCGTTTCCATCTACAATAAAAGTAGCTATACACTTCTGTGCAACTGCTACCCAGTGCTCACAATGAGTGATTATAAGTGAAAGGAACTACTGATTCACTTAGTCATCTTCTGTCACAGATGCCCAATGACCAAACACTGATCGACTTTTTGAAATCTTTTTCAAAGTAGATCTATGCAAACGGGGAGGGGGGGGAAATTACTCCAAATACTTGTGGGTTTGTCAGTAGCTGCTGTGACTACTGATCAGGCCTCTGCTGTACTGCGAAGATGAGAAATGTGTTTTGAGAGTCACAGGGAAAGAGATGAATTGGCCTTGCAAACTTACCCCTATATTAAGAAATCCATATTGATACTGCAACTACCAATGAAAAAACACATTGTGGGGATTTTGTTCTCTGATGGTACTGTATATAGTGTAAGTAAGGACCGGATTAAGTCTCCTGCTAGGGCAGTTCCTCAAACTTATGACTTTAAGACCAGAAAGTCTCAAATACAGTTGCTCCAGGTCCTAATACACACATGCTGTAAATACTGCAGCACCCTGAGAGAAGCAATTGAGCTTGCTAGGAGAGACCATTTCATCCTCTTTTGCCGCAACTGCTGGAATAAGGTCAGCATTCTGCTACCTCTCCTTTCCTTTTGACACTGTGGGACAAGGAAAATCCTAACCTCTTTCTTACCCCAGCTTGGGAGAGGATGAGAAGAGCCCTAGCACTCAGTCTCCTATTGTTAATAGCTAACTGGTGGCTGTTTTCCTGATGGGTCATGCAAGCTCTTCCCTCTGCCAGTTTGTGCTGCTGGTGCGAGCCCAGCAGCTGTTTCCTCTGACCTCTGTGTGGTTTGAGTATCTTGTTTTTCAGCCTGCCCTGCCTTGCCCCCCTGGAGCGCATGAACCGCTCTCCTGCTGTGGGGCAAAGGGAGCCTGGGCAGGGTGAGAGGGAGTACACGCTTGACTCGCAGGTGCAGCCACCAGCAGAGCTGGGCAGGGCCAGGATTCAGTGTGTTGGTGGTATTCCTGCACTGGGAAGAGTAAAGGAGTGATGTGCTTACTAGAGACTGGTTGGTTGAGTGGGTCCTTAACAATGCTGTTTGGACTGAAGTACGTGGAGGCATCTAGCCAGGATTTAATCCTGTGTCTTCTCCCTTCTCCATGGAAGGAGAAGGTCATGCTGGTCGTGTTTCTTTTGATTTTTTTTCCCCTTCCTGTGCTTTTCTCTGGCCAATTGAAACTTGAAAGCTATAAAAAGAAGGAGATTTTTTACAAGGATCTAGAAGTGCACAATTTTTCCTCTTATTGTAAATTTTTATATTGCCGATATCCATCAAATTTACTTGTTGCTTGACATGTCAGCATGAATATATACAACTCTCTTTCCTGAGGATAGCTGATGTGACAGATGATTTCATTGTTGGGTGTACAATAGGCATAAATACAATGGAAAAGAAGGGCTGACATCTGCTATGGTGATATGTTTTCAAAAACATGTATTGTCATCTCTTTCTTTTGTGTGTTATGCAATGATAATTAGGAGTGGCAAAGTGAGCATCAGTTTGGCTGCTTTGGGGTGATTCAGAGTTTCTACTCAACAGTCTGTATTAGCGCATTCCAGCATCTGACAGTGAAGTTTGTTCAGATATCCCATCTTTCTGTTTCTGAAATAGTGTGCTAACTGTGCAAAGACAGCAAAGGAGCTGCTGTCGATGTGAATCAAAACCTAGCAGTCTTTACTTAGGTCAGCTCCAGATGCCTCCATTCTGTCCACGAAATGTCCACAGTGTTATCCACCCTGCAAGTATCTGAAGTGCTTCACACCCACACCATACCATGGCAGTGAAAACTATAATACTGCAACAACCATTGATGATTAACCCTCAGCTGAAGAATCTTTATGTCTCAGACGAGTTTGACTCATTAACCCCACATGAAAAACTGCTGCAAGTCCAGCTAGTATTGATGACTAATAAAAGTACCACAGCCCTCTTGAAATAGTACCCTGTAGTCTCTGCTTATAGCCATATTTCCAGGTAGCTCACTATATGGAGGATCTACATTTTTAGGTAACATGGTAGTTCTTTCCCTAAAGCCCATTCCTAATTTAGAAAGAAGAGTGAGCAGATAGAAAAGCAGAGGAAGGCATAGAGGGGGCTGTAACTGCAAGTACAGATTCAAAACCAATAGCTGTAGTCACAGCTGTCAGCACACTGCAGTGCTCAATGTGCATTACACAGAGCTGAGAGACACTGAAGATGGTGCTTATAAAACAAGAGTTGATTCTTCGTGTAAGAGTAGTCTGGGAAGATGTTAAAGCATTGGCAAGGGAGTCAGATGTTGGCAGAGCAAAGAGGGCTGATCTTTTTAATGGGAGAAAGATCACACTGGGAGGAGGGAGCCGAGTTGTGAGGAGCTTTCAGAGAAAAAACAGAGAAGAGGTTGCATTTCCTTTTTCCTCAGGGTTTCATTTTCTCACCCAGTGCCCTGCATACTTCATCACCTGAATGTATTTTGCTCTGCAGCCTATCTCCTCACCACCCCCAACACCCTGTATGCTAAGGGAAAGTTGTGTTCCTTGCTTTACATGCAGTGACTTAGTAATTACTTATTAACCTTTATATGTATAAAGCTATTTTCCCTGCCTGGGGATTGCTGCGGTACTTGTAGCATTTTTTACTACAGGTAGCCATTCTCCATGTGGAAGTAACCCACCTTTTGCTGCGCTTGGGCCTGGGAGGTTTTTGCCTCTAAACATGTCCGAAGAGGTGCATTGGGAGGGGATGAAACCTTGCTCCTGCCTCAGGTGCAGGCCCTTAAGCAGCAGGGTGGAGTTGGCAGAGCCCTGATGAGACCCAGCTGTGCCAAAGTCCACACCAGCACCTGCGGCTAATGAGAGCTGTGGTGGCCATGATAGGCCCTGAGCGAAGCTGGTGGCCAGGTATTCACTGCAGGGAGAGATCTGGTCTGAGAATGTGTTCTCGTCTCTGTGCTGAGCTGCGTTTGCAGGGTGGTCTGCAGAAGAAATACAGGTAGGGCAGCAAGCGGTGCGGTTGATTGTGGTGGTGGTGGTGGTGGTGGTGGTGGTGGTGGTGTGTCAGGGATGAATTTGAAGCAGGGGGAGGTATCATTTGTACCTGTGAATACTTTGTGAAGAGTCTGGTGAAATCGGTCCTTGGTTGAGCAAAGTGACTTAATTTTGAAGCTTGCCAGAACTCCCTCTTCCCCTGTAAAAACTGATGTGAGAGGTGTGTATTTTCTCATTGTTGCTCATAGCCTATATAAGCATTCAGGATTTCCAATGCTTTTCTAATATAGCAAATATGAGGATTCAGAGTTGCTTGTAACTGAACTCTTTCTCATAGTAGGAGATAAAAGTTTCAGTCTGGCTTCTGTTGTGTTAGATGTTGTTGAACTCTGTGCTTG